>VWYK01070432.1:0-13614 GCA_013399775.1 Semnornis frantzii | reverse complement strand
TTTAAATGATTTAATGCAGAGGACAGTAAACTACCTACCAGACAGCATGGAGACACTGAGCCAGTCCTTGGAGCACAATGCCATATTAGGCACATCTGTGCTTGCTTCAGACCAGCTACTGCCATGCAGTAGACTATAAACCTTTTGGTTTGGGTGCTGGAAGGGGCAGAGCTCTGTCAGTCTGTCTGCATTCTACCCAACAAACCATACTTCTCATCTGGTTTTGCCAGCTCAGAAAGAGACCTTTGGCACTTCCACATAGTACATCTCACACTGTACATACACCTGGACTTGATGATCTCAAAAGTCTTTTCCAACCTGACCAATTCTGTGATTCTGTACCTCCCATCCTCATGCTTTCCTCTCATGCACTCAAAGACAACAAGTATCAGTCTTTGTTTATGGTTTGACCCTTATTCCAACACGGTGGTTTTATACAGGAGACTTTTCTGATAACTATATAGTTTCTCACAGTCAGTACATGCACTAAATGCACTAAATTAAGAGTCTGAGACACATCTTTTCATGCTCTGAAACAGTCTGGTAAGATGTTCAGGGTAGATATTAGGCAGAATTTCACCACTTAAGGGGTTCTCAGGCTTTGGAACAATTTGCCCAGGGAGTTGGTGGAGCTCCTGTCCCCAGAGGTATTTAAGAGTCGCAGAGATGTAGTACTTCGGGATACAGTTGAGTGAAGGACTTGTCTGTGCTAGGCTAATGGTTGGACTCATGATCTTAAAGGTCCTTTCCACTCTAGACAATTCCAAAATCCTGTGACACATCAGCACTCAGAAGGCACTGTAATCTGATGTGTTTTATACAATCCCTAGAGTTCAACTTGGCAGACCATTTCTCACAAAACATAATTAAAGTCATGTGTTGCTTCTACTTAATTCATGACAAAACGTTCACTCTACTAATTGACTGCATACCCACAAGACCTTATTACTATTAACTGGCTACTATAGGTGACTAGAGAGGAAGGTAAAAGGTGGTGGGGTGCTGCATTTGCCACCAGCTGGACGGCACTGCATTTCAGTCGAGTTCTGTGCCTTGCCGTCCTGCTGCAAGTAACTGTAATGGTGCATCAAGTGTTCATTTAGTCACTACCACAAGAGTAGAGATCCATTTGAAAAACAACATGAAAAATAATCCTGTTATGAAAAAACTCAGATTTTTAATTGGGGACAAAAATTTGCTATTTATTTTAGTAGAGGTCTGTGATGTGTCTGGTTGCAATAGCTTTCGGGCAGGAACTACTATTTTTGTTTAGCTACTAAATTTGATCTCTAAAGTGGCATTTCATTAAGTACTTTTTTCTGATCTCCCTCCCCACTCTGCTTTAATTAATCAGATATGTAAGCAACTTCAGTGACCCAGATACTGCAGTTTTCAATAAATAAACTCTGGACTAAACTCTTATGCAATCTGTACAATGCATCCCAAACAAGATTTAGACCTGCAGGCATGAACAGGAAGAACAATTTGAAAGTTATGTACCAAAACCAGTAGAACAGAAATTTATTCTACCCTTTACATATCATGATCTGCACACATTTCTTCCCCACCTCAGTAGCTTAAGCAAAAAACGAAAACTCCCACTGCAGCCAGTACCTTTCCATCATGTTATAAAATTAGCCATCTCTTTAATTCTGTTTAAATTTCCTTTGTCTAATTAATAGGTAAATTCTGTAGTACAGCACAACATTTTCCATCTTAAGTAAGTCTTTATTATTTTAGATAAGGAAGAGCAGAAATTAAATAACAAACCTAAATAACAACTTAGCAAGGTCTCTCCATGACTTACATTTATCTGTCATGCTTCTATACAAAAAGGTTTTCTGAGTGAATAATTAAAAAGAAATACCAACAGAAGTACTATGTAAGTAATGTTTTTAGTTTGGAATACTAATCAGGTTGCTGCAACACAAGTGAAAAATTAAAAAAAAAAAAAAAGGACAAAAATTAAATACCAGTCCCAATGTGAAGTGAAAAGTCTGAATCATCAAGAGCCAAGTTTATGGGTTGAGTACAAATATCCATATATGAGTAATCTGCCAAGAAAATACAAAATCAAACTTCAGGTGCCCAAACCTGATAATAATATTCTGAATAATACCTTTAGTATTTGCACTGTCTAGCTGTCATGTATATGACAATCTTGAAACCAAGATCAGAATCAGAATCATGAAGACTTCCAAAGCAACAGAGAAATTAAAAGGTTGTTGGTTCCAAAGTACTTTAAAAGATTACTTCATTCAGGAAAACTAAACAATTCAGAAAGTATCTGTAAGGACGCCTTTATACTTCAATCAATATTGCTTTCATTGGACACACAATAAACCACTGTTAATCAAGCTGCCACTAAACTGCCTCAGAATTAGGCAGAGAACACTTTATTCAAAACTTAGGCTAATAAAAAAAGATTAACATCTATCTTGATTAAACATCCTTTCCTCAAAATACCAACAGTGTGCAGAACCCTTGATGTGTTCTTCTCCACTGTGCTCAGAGGACAATCCAGATCTCTTTGTCTCTGACACTGAAATCTCTGACAAACATTATCACTCCATTAAAAATCATGTGGGAAAAATGCATAGCACAGTTTTAAATTCTAAGAGAGAAATTTGAGGATATCTGCACTTTGCAATATTCAGCACTATCAGCTTTTCTGAAAAAACGACCAAAAACCAACAACAAAAAAACCCCCAATAGCATAAACGAATATTAACAAATGCATGCAGTTTCAATGTTACTGTTCTCCTGTATGCAAACCATAGATTGTAACATATACAGAATACATTTACTGATGTGTAGCAACTTATATGGGAAATGACATGTAAAAACAACCAAAAAAACCCAACAAAAACCTCAAAAAAACCCCAAAATTCCATGGATATAAAACTCAAAATCCAGCAAATATCAGGTAGCTGAAATACAGGCTTATCTCTTCACTAATATATTTTAAACAATGTATTTCCTTTGCCTTTGGAGGCATGTACAAATCAACGGGCTCTGTTGCTGCCATTTCTTCCATGATGTTCCTTCAAAATTTCCAAAAAGCTCATTAAGCAAAATAACTGTTACTTGCAGTGTTTATGCAGTAACACTGCTTTCCTTTGATGTGTGTAATACTGTAACAGAATTTTAACTGACTAGACTTGAAAACTCAGCCCATGTCAGCGCCACTCAGCAGAGTTTCACAGCACGGTGCAGCACCGGTCACAGAAAGTGACTGAGGCTGCCAGCGCTGTGACCTCGACTCAGTGCAGTAACCAAGTAACTGCTTAATTCAACATCCAGAGAGATGACTTTCGCAGTTCGCTAACTTGGATTTCAAAGGGATGATTAGGAAGGCAAAAATTGAAAATTATGATTATTAGCTTTTGATCTGTATCATTTTCACTTCTACTTTAACTGTCCAGCTAGAAACCTCCTCTTCCAAAAATAAACTTCAGAAGTCTTTTCTTCATGGTACATTTGTCAAGTTCACATTCCCCAGTCACCTTCCATGTAGTTTTTGCAATTAATAAGGCTGGTTTCTAATATCTAATGTGACTGAAGACAGCAAGAAGAAATGCAACCATTCCAACAATGACACCAAGTTATTTTGGAAGAGAACACCACAAAGTATACTATTATATATATATGGATTGTTGGCTTCAAACCTAAAGCCTCTTTCCTCAGCAGGATAAATCCATTGTCAAAGCACCTTGTATATAATATAAATGCAAAGAAGATTTTGAATACAGTTACTTCTGCACAGACCATGGTTGGTCAATAAAAAAAATAATGTATGAACCAGCAATGCAAGTTCTACATTTTATTCAGTTCTGGGACAAACAACAAAAATCAAGTCTGAAAACTCAATCTTTAAGTATGTCTTTCTGTGGGAAAAATAATTAGGCATCCTATCAAAGAGCTGACAAAAATGTTTGGCACTTTTACACGTACCTAGTACCTCTGTGATCCTCTATCTCTACTATGTTTAAGAAAGACAAGCCCTTTGCTTTTCCTATCAGCTTGCATGTCTTGATTAATTTATAATCATTAGTGGCAGTTTGCCTGTTTTTAAGAAGAATGTGAGGGAAGCCTGTGCAGCTTTCAAAGTTAGTGAGGAAATCACGCTATATACTACTCCCTACTTTACTAGGTAACAAATTAACTAGAAATTAACCTGATGTTGATATTAATCGCCCTTCTTTAAAGCACTGAACTTGTCCTTTTTTTTAAAGTTCTAAATATATAGTCATAATCTAGTTGTAATTCAACTTACCCTAAAGAACACGAAGAGATCTTCAATGGGGTGTTTACTATAAGATAGCTTACAAATAGTAGACATTAAAGGAGTGAAAAAATATGTATTTGAAATTCAGCACACAATATTTATAGATTAATTCATATCAGCACATTTTTTCCCATAAATAATTTTACTCAGTTTGAAAGCAGAGAAAACAACACCCCCAACCTCAGGATTGTTGTTTGCATGCCAACTGCATGGATTTTATCTATTTTAATGGGGATAATTAATAATGAAAACCAGTTCCTGCTACTGGGATTGCTTGAGAGGAATTTATGACAAGTCAAGTTTGTTATAGAGCAGCTGGACTGTATTGAGAACTACTGTGTATATTCACTGGTTTCCACCATATATTTATAAAACTAAATTACACATTTATTTAGCAAAACTGTTGATAAAGGCATGATGTCTGCAGTTCTTTGCTCCATCTGAAATGTTTATCCCATGAAACAGATGTCCATTACTTTACTGAGAGATACCTTTGCAATAACAGTCAAATTCTTATCCATTTTGAAAAAGCCTGTCTTTAAGCTTTATTGGGATGTGTTAAGTACTGTTCCTCAATTCAAGATGGCCTAGGATTCCTTAGTAAATTACTCTGAACTAAGGCTTTAAAAAACGAATTGACAGTTATTGTATATGACTAAAACCAAAGGCAGAAAAGCATTTGGGCACAAAGTTACAACTTGTCCTACTGAATCTTATGGCCTACGTACTTTATTATGTCTGTTGTATTTTTAAGAAATTCAGCAGTGCATCCAGTCTGGTCAAATGCATCCCATTGCTAAAAGCCTTCGATTGCTAAATGTTCTGCTTTATGCCCGAATTCTCCATTTTAGCATTGCAGTAACTGTATTTGTGTGTTCTCACACATAAGCCATTGGCATTTTGCTTAAAAGTTTATGCAAAAACCTGTCACAGTCTATGCAAATGTGCTTCTCTGAGGTTTTTTAAAGTAAAAACCATGCATAAATATCAAAGAGCATGCTGTAAATGATCGTTTCTAATCTTAGACACGTATCAATTATTCACTACCTTGTTCTTCTTGTGCTTTATCATATAGACTTCACCATGGCAACACTATTCTTCACTTCCTAGCCTTAATCAGTGAATCTGTAAACTAATATTACATTTAGCTGTTGGATTACTCAATATTCTACTTGTTACACCATGAACATAGACATGTCTTTCTTATTATACCATGAACCATTCAGAGTTTCCAGGATATCAATAAACTTTCATTTGCTTAGTAATACTGAGTTGGTAACTTTTCTAAGAACTAGACAGTTCCTCTTTTACTTCTAAGTATAAATATGTAATATGTAGCTTTGAGTTACCACCAGCAAAATTCAGAATGAAATTTAAGGTCCAGATGTAATACCTATCCTTACACAATCGGGAAATGGTCCATCTTTCAAAAAACTGCAAATTTTTAAATCACTGTTAAGCTTTAGAACTAGATCACTTGTATTTGGTAAGTACTTCAATTAAAGAATGTCTTCATATCTGAGAATCATCTTGGTACTATAGAATTTGCGGCACTGTTAGATATATCATTTTCCATAATCTCAAAATAAATGCACTTTTTTCTAGCAGGTTTTGTGCCAGCTATTTGTCCTTTCCAGTGAGTTTCTTCTGTCTAATTTGCTTTTTCTTCACCCTTTTCCCCTATATTTCTCCAATAATCTCAATCCGGTTAATTTTCACCTTTTTTGTTGTTCCATTGCACAACCATATTTCCTTTCACTTCCATTGTGTGTGTATCTTGATAATTCAAAAGAGACATCTTTAACACTTTAGCATTGCACTGTTCCTTCCTTCAACTTGTAAAGCAGAGCAGCAAACATCTCCTGTTTGCCCCAGTCTTACACTCGCTTTTATTACAAAGGTATTCAGCTTCTGATATCTCTGATGGGGTCTCTAAGGAGCACTGATGCAAGTTGTGTTTTTGAGCATATCGTTAATTATCTTCCTGGCAGCAACTTCCAAGACTTCTTTAGTGTGTGAAAGTATTACCAGCACAGAAGCACAATATACACAGAGTTTGCATCCCTTTCCAATAAATCCTTAATATTGTTCCCTGATCACTCTTTGTTAAAATGACGAACTGTGTGACATTTCCTCATGACATTAATTATCTTCCCCACAGTTAAAAGGCAAGAAGGCAGAACTCAGCAAAAAACCCACAACCAACCAGACAATTCAGAGTCTTGCAGTAGTGTGGATATTACCTTTTTGAGTGGCTTATGGCTGGCGGAGACCTCACTGTCATTTATAGATCTGCAAGCTTTAGTGGGTATTTCCTTCAGCTCTGGTGAGATCATCAGTGGATTTCTACTGCCTCTTGAAAACAGAAATTATCAGCCATGTACTGAGTGGGTGTCAGTTATTCTGTGACAGAGGTGAGCAAGGCACAATGATTTCCTTATGCTGCTCTTTTATCCAAAATATTCACTTGTAGAGTCCCACTGGACCCCGCCTTCTTTCAACCCAGGTCAATATACATGAAGATAATAGGGTAAACTGTGAAGCAAGTTGGATCAGAAGTTTATTAATACCTTCACAGCCTTCCAGGTGTTAATGAATATGTCTAAGAACAGAAGACAACAAAAGTATAGTTGACTAAAGCTACCTCCTCCAGTAAGGGATAATGCTAATATTTTGCCTAAGAAAGCTGCTGCCTCAAATACCACTGAAAAAAAATGTAGTTAGCACTTTCAAAAATACTTTTTCCCATCCACCAGTGACAAGATCACACCTCCATATTGTATTTTGAGTCAGCTCAAGTGATCTACATGCTCACAAGACATTTCAGTAGCCTTCAGCACACTGCATTTCCTTTAGGCAACAGAAGCTGCTCCACTAGCAACAGAGGACACTAGGTTTACAGCCACATTTCAGTTCAGCTGAACACACTGCAATTGCTTCACCTTTGCTCCTGCACAAACACTGGCTAAAGCTACTAATTATCAGACCTTTCTGATGAACTGCGTGATCCCAACCACCTTCCACACACAAAGCAAAACTTAATTCAATTTCTTCATTAATATGCTAGATACCATATACACCAAATTACCTCAGGAGACAATTCTTTTCTTCAGTTACCCCTCACATGTAAACCACATGACTTGAACTATGCAGAAACATAGTTACAACCCCAGTAAAGGACTGTAGAACTATTTGCCGTGGTAGGCCTAAACAGGCCAAGTGGGCTCGTACATGTCCTGGCTTGCCCAGGCATGCTCCCTGCTCCCCCTCCCTCTGTGCTGGGGGTGTGGCCACAGGAAAGGGGACAAAAGCCCCAGCTTCACCTAATATGGGCAAACGGCCATCCTGATTGGCTAATCTATGTCCAAAGCCCATCAGTCTTGGGCTGAAGTGGATATAAAGGATGAGCAGGTAGCACAAAGGTTCTCTGCTAAGACGCTCTGCTGTTGTGTTTTTCTGCTAATGTATCCCTGCCGGCTTACTACCTCATTGATCCTGAGCTGGGTGGGACCTCAGCGAGCCGGATCAGGCTCTGATGCCTCCGCGCATTCGGCCTGCACAGCCAGCGTGACACCGTGCCGAGACTGCACATCGCAAGGCGTCCTGCCTGCACATGAGAGCCTGCTGCCAAGAGAGCCAGGACCAGGTCAGAGATCGTCTGCCTCCTTTTTCTGAAGCATCCAGGAGCCTGAGGAAACTCCAAAGCCTCTAACAGCTTCCGACCTGGCAGCAGCCCCACCACGTGCTTTGGGTATTGTCCCATGATATTTTTGTGAGTAAATACTTCAAGCCTCTTGTAATCATTAATTGCCTTCTGCCTTAAGCAGAAAGGAGCTTCCTGCGTCCATCCAGTGGCTAAGCAGGATAACTAACTGCAAGTGGTGTAAGTGACTGCACAAACCTTCTCTTCCAGTAAAAATGTTTGCTTATGCTGGTTGCCTTTAAAGTGTTCCAGTTTTGCCTGTTCCCTGTATGTATAAATTTCCAAACCGTGTGTTTTTGAACCTTGTAAATAAGGTTTCTGGCGAGATTTAATGTTAATAGTTTTCATAGGTATTAACAATCTCTGCCTGGATATAAAAATTAATATCGATTATTAATTTTGAATCTTTTCATCACACTATTAGATCACAGGACAGTTTGCAATAAGGAGAAAAAAACAGTCCTTTGCAGTGACTACAACAGTTTGAAGATACGGTCTCAAAGCCAGACAAGCTCACCTGGCAAACAGACCACACAGAGAGCCCAGAGAGGCTTCACAAGTGATACTAAAGTAGAAAAAAACATCATATAGTAATGTAAGAATGCCTCCTATGATGCTTTTGTAGAAACACTTCCAGAAGCTGACTAATAGAAATAAATTGGAACCTATGTGCATCGTGTCCTCTTTGCATGACTATGATGGGCAACCTCTATGATCACATCCACTCTTGACATTTCTTACCAACTCTAAGATAAGACACTACATAGAGGAGAAAGTTTTATTCCTCTAACTTCAGCCACTTTCCCCCAAAAAGCTACTAACAACTCTGTAAATAGGATGTGACTAAAATACAGTTTACATTAATTGACTTTTTATGGCATAAAATTAAAACAATAAGGTTTCACAGCTTGAATTTGCAGTTCTTCACACTTTGTTTCTAAATTTGATCCACAAGAACAGCATAAACCTACCTACACAAACTACCCTTCCAAATTAAATCAGAATGGTAATTATTCAAGCAAATAAGCAGGGATTTTTTATAAAAGCCTAAGCACAGGAACTAATAATACTAACACACTTCTGCTGGAAGTACTGAAAACACTATCATGCAAGGAAACCTTATTGTTAAGTCCTGTCATAAAATTTAAGTCAAGTTCATTAAAAACTTGAGGATTATTTTCTCATCTGAAATATTTTTTCCATCTGACCAGCACCAAAACCCGTACAGCCTTCTGAATTGTATGCAGCACGATGAAGATTCACTGTTGGTATTCTTTTGTTCAAATTGTAGAGCAGTATTCTACAGCTGATATTCAGAAGTGTGAGGTCAAATAAAGCAAGCTAGAGTGGATTTGTTTTCAATCTTAATTAAAAAAAAGGGTCTAGAATAACAACCTAAAGGTCTAGAATAACAATGTACCCATCTTCCTGTCCTGCCTTAATCTGCACTATACACATTAATTTACAGTTTTCAAATCTTTTCAAGTGAAACAAAACAAAAAAGGCCACATGGTTATTGGATGCAGTACCTCATGATTTCGACTGCTAAGACTAAGTGAAAGTTAAAAAAAAAAAATAGTGTTGTTTTGTTTAAATCTGAACTAACCATTCAAAGACAGATAGGACTACACTCCAAATGTTTAGATGTTTTTGATCTAAAATATTACTTTTCGTGACAGACTAGAACCAGTCCAAACTGTTACTAAATCTTAATGCACTCAGTGCTGTTCCAGCAGCAGCGAGAACACAGACACATTTAAAAGAATTACGATATTGCACCTTGCATATTAAAAGTTCATTTAATAATGATCCTGGTCCCATTAAAAGCATCTAATGCAATACAATTTCTGATCCCAGTAGTTTTCCTCAAGATATTTCTGAGTATTTGTTTCAGAAATTAATAGGATTTTGTATTTCTGAGATACTGGCACAGTTTACAGCCTCTAATATGGCAGGAGGGGCTCAATCAGTTGCCCAAACACAAGCACTTAGTGCTTGAGATGCTACAGCAAAATCCTGGGTCCCAGGTGACAACTGAAGGGGATACAGGTCTCACAAGAATAACTATGGCTAACTTTTATATGGTCTTGCCTGGGACAGAAAGCATACTTAAGACTCTTAGATCTGTTCCTCTACCCCCATACTCAGAAGGAATTTGAACATGTTTCAGAAAACTTATGTTTTTAAAGCAGCTGGTAAATAGCAAGGCAAAGAGAGAGAGGGGAAAGAAAAATAAAAAGACAGATGTCAACATATCAGTCTTAGATAATTTAGTTACATTTAGTTACATTAAAGAGTCCCTACAGAATTGCATTACATAGTATCATACACTTGTTAGTCACTAGACCACCTATGATTTGCAGCTTCAGCTTCTGAGTTTAATAGACATCCCTACAAATAAAAGAATAAAAGTATTTACAGAGAGATCACACAGGCTTTTCAGTTACAAAATGGAGATTATAACCCAGAAATATTAAGTTCAGAAAGCCACCAAATCTACTTTTAATTTCCATGAATTTATGCACAGCTATGGGAGATGAGGTATGACAAATGATTTGCAACAGCTCTTGACCTCTTTGAGAGTTGTGTAAACTAAGTTGGTCAGTTTACTGAAAGTAGGCACATTGAAAACATGCAGTCACTCAAGTTCTGCTCCGACAGAAAATATGGACTGAAATGGGTTGCTCTATTGGTAACATCCATAGCTCCTTTTTCAGTCTGTGCACTATCTACAGACACCTTCTTGTATGAGGAAAGTTCATTAAATACATCAAAGATAACAGGCTGAATATCATATTGTGCAAAAAAATAATTAGCCCCAAAGTTTGGTTATTAATGCAGTGCACGTGGGCATAATGCAGAGACTGTTCCAACATAGTCATAATAGGTTTTGACTGTGGAACTTATCATGATGGCATAATTGACAGGTCATAGTTGATGTAGCGAAGCATTTAAGCATAAGAATTGCTGCCAGCAAAGAAGCAGCATTTATATGCAGAGTTGAGGAACACCTGGGCATGCTCGCTCTCCAACCCTTTACAAAAACAACAGTCAAACAAAAGAAAAGAATTGCATTGTTGATCTACATGCAAAATACCAGTAACAATGAGCCAAATATTATTGCCTAAAAGGAGAATATAGTTTAACGAGAGTCCAGCAACAACTCATACTTCAACAGGAATCACAGGAAACACTAAACAGTGACCAAACGGCATCATTAACATTTTTTAATCCAGACAAACACAGGAATTATTAAGTTGCAAAGTAAAATTGGATCACTCATAAATACTCCTATGAAACACAATTAAGAACACTTCAAAAGGGCATCGAAATGGAATTAATTAAATGAATACTTTGTCAGTGTGTATACAGCTTCAAACATAACATTTGCATCTACCACTGGCAGACAAAAATGTTAGTGTAGAATCATGTCCATAGTGATAGTGGCAAGAAATTCTAAGAGGTGATGGTGGTACCTTCTCAGAGACAGATCTTAGTGTAAAGGGTTAACCCTCCTGGGGTGGTGGTCCATGTTCTGAACCAGACTCCAGGTCCTCCTGACTCCTCCCAGGGGATGGGTCTGTAGCCGACCCCCAGGTGTAGTGGTTAGCCCACTCCCATTTCCTGTCTGGACCCCCTATATAAACAGAGCAACTTCCTGTTCCTCCCGCTCTTGGCCTCCCTGCCTGATAGCACCACCATTGTTCCTGCTCCTCCTGTCTAACCACATAGCCATTTTCTATCAGATGGTGGACATCCCTTCCTGAAACTACCTCCATCCACTGTCATCAATCTGGTTGTATATATATTTTTTGTATGTTGTTTTTCCCTTCCCTAGAATTCTTTGTAATTCACCTACCTTAAATCTCTTTTATTTATTGTTAAAGTTTTTTTCCAAATCGAAGCAAGACTGTTCCTTGGGTGTTTTACCCCTTCTGTCTCTAATTCTTTTCTTTCTAAAGTGGGGAGAGGAGAAGGCATCCTACTATTATTGTATGGGTTTCTGTTAGCTATATTTTGAGTCCCCTGGGAAGCTTAAACTCGAATCAATACACTTACGTATGTCCCAAAATGAAGTTGGTATTTTTTCTAGCTAAGCTGTAGTTCCAGTACTGATACCTACTTTATACTACAGTGATGTATGATGTCTGGAATTAAGCAGATCCCCACATCCCAAAATGGGCACTATTCTGCCCTGCTCTTAATTCCATCATTACTTCCCATGGGCACACGACAGAGGTTACTGTGATGTTTCTTCTGCTAAATGGAGGCTTCTAAGAAAACACTGAAACATGCTTCAAAAACAGTGATGTGAGTTCATCACCCCTCTCTGTCAACAGCATCCTGCAGCGTGGAAGCTCATAGCCTGAACACTTTGCCCACCCTCATACTCAAAAAATTAAGCTTCATTAAGCAGAGTTCCCACTGAAAGAAACACAGGAGCTATCAAAATAGCTCATATGAGTGCTTCATCTAATCCAGCACGCTGTCTGTTCATTAGCCTGTACCAGATGGTTTGACAGAAGGTGCAAGAAATTCGTCAGTGGACAATTCTGCATTGGGAGAGTGTCCCTTTAGTTGTTCCATCTAGTTTGCTCATATTCTGAAGCACAAGGATTTACAGCAGAAAGGATTTTTAAAATACTGAATTTATATATTGCATGGATATATTAGATAATCTTTTGTTGCAGAAATATCAACATCTTCTCATTGCTCAGGTATTTGTCAGTTAATCACACAAACTAAAGACACGCCATCTAAAAAGAACTTGCATACTTGAGGTTTTTTGACTTTATTACAGTCTTTACTCTTCTGTCAAAATCGGAAGACAGAACACACAATTCACTTTCCTCACAAAGTCTAGCATTCTGCATGTAGTTCCAAATGGAAGAAAGTTGAAGTGCCAATCTTCTCCATCTTCCTTTATATGGAAGGATTTCCAAAGCCTATTTGTTATTGTTGCCAGTCTCTGACTTCTACTTCTGCTTTCTTTCTGGAGAGCTCTTCACATCTTTACTGAGAACTAATTCATATGGTTGAATCAGGAAAAAGTAATTTTGGGGTCTAGTCTATTAAGCCATTAACAGAGAGGAATATTTATTCTGTCTCAATGATGTGTATGTATTTTATTTTATTCCTTTTGTTGAGGAAGTAGACCCTAACATATGCCAACATTGACTTTCACATCACACAAGCTTATTCAGAATCTTCTGTAATTTCCAGTAAGCAAAGTAACCTGGCATCTGCAAAGCCTTTGTAAACAGAACTTATCCAGCCTTCTTGAAGGCCCCCTTGAGGTACTGGAAGGCCACTATTAGGTCTACCCAGAGTCTTCTCCAGACTTAACAACCCCAGTTCCCTCAGCCTGTCCTCACAGAAGAGGTGTTTCAGTCCTTGGATAATTTTTGTGGCCCTCCCCTGGACCTGCCCCATCAAGTCCATGTCCTTCTTGTGTTGAGGGCACCAGAACTGAACACAATACTCCAGGTGAGGTCTCANACACAATACTCCAGGTGAGGTCTCACCAGAGCAGAATACAGTGGCGGAATCACCTCTCTTGATCTGGTGGCCATACATCTTTAAATGCAGCCTAGGATGCAACTGGTCTTCTGGGCTGCAAGTG
>VWYK01070421.1:1442-12484 GCA_013399775.1 Semnornis frantzii | reverse complement strand
CATAGGGGAGGAGACTTATCATGGTTTGAAGAAGACTTGTGCCCACTAGAAAGGTCAGCTCCTCTGTGGGCTGCACTGCCTGATAAGTCTTTGGTCCTACCAAGCATGATTATTCCCCTCATGATTTGTTATCCTTGCCTCAATCTGTTTAATATTTTGACAGAGTTTTTTATTGTCTGTATCTTTTCAGTCTGGAGATACATGACAGTGTAAGCATTTCTGAGGACTGGAAACAATAACGTTATTTATGCAAACATAAAAGGAGACAAAGTTTTGCTTCTGTTCAAGCCCTTATTATCCTTTGCCAAGGTTGAAAGACCTGAATCCTACTTTGTTAAATCCAAGTGGACTTCGAGTTGTGAAATGCAGTAACTGACAATGTTATTAGAGAAATGAAGTAGATTGATGTTGTAAACTTTTCCATTTCACTATGACAGATGCCATTTTCTTCTGTTTGATCAATATATTAAAACAAGAGTTTGCTGTTTCTTTTCCCTTTATGGTCATATCACATTTGTTCCTCACTGGAAATCTCTGTCAAGAACAACAAGATATAGAATCAGCTTTACATCACTTCTAACAGTCGCAGCTCCTTCAAAATCATCCACAAACCAATTCAGGGGTTGAGGTAGGGCATAACTGAAGTGGTTAAACTGGCAACTACCTCAGTAATTCAGCATATTGCCATGACTGTTGGTGTGTAGTAAAATGGTATAGTGGCTAAAGACATTCTTCTGCTTCAGTGAATAAGGAACTAGCTGCATAGAAGTTGGATCTTTGTTTTCTTTGAGCACGTGTGAGGTGTGCAGAAATGATCAAAAAGACTCTATGGAACAGAAGGGGGCACTGTCTGGGAAATTAGCCTTGGTTTTAGGAAACTACCCAACCTGGATCTGATTACTAGATTTGTTAATGCACAGACTTCCCCCTCACCCCCTCCCNAATTTTGATCACTCTTTTCAGCTTATCCTCACTTACTTTCTAATGGACTTGGGATAGTTTTTTATTTTTTATTTTTTACAAATATCTGGGAGATCCATCACTCCAAATAAGTGGACTTTAAAGGTCAAGAGAGCTCTTATCCTTTTATTTAATTTCATAAGTGCTCTGAGCAGCAGGCCCTGCAGTCTCAGCATGCATTCAGCGATATTTCCTCACAATGTAGCCAGAAACTGCATACCTGAGGGTAAAACAAAATTGCTAGTGTTCCTCATGAACATCCTACACCTTGAGAGGCCACAGCCAGCTACAGAACAGTTAGCTGCATGGCTGAGCACTAGCAGTAAATGCTTACTTCAATTGTGGTGACTGCCACTCATGAGGGATGCATTTAATCTTGAAGGATAGATGTCTCAAGACATCTCTCCTAAGTGACACAAGGTTTCTGGACAGAGGAAGGAGCACTGAAAGGTTCTGTTTTTGAATAGTTTATTTCTGAATGTGGGCTAAGTGGAGAGAATTTGAATAGCTAACAAATTAGCTTTAATACTCATATAGTTGTTGTATGGCTAACGGATGCACATCAAAACCTATGAAACCTGACAATGTAGAAAAATATCAATAATGCAATAAAGAGAAAACTCTCTTTTCTCATTTTGCCTATTATTATTGGTGACAATGCACAAATGCTTGCACATTTGCTTAGAAAATATTTTGATTAAACAATATAATACAGCTGATAAGAACCCTGAATTCAAAATGTTTCCTTTTAGATTAATGCCCTCAAAAGACAAGGGCTGAGAGAGAAAGACTGAGTAAATTGATGCTACCCACGGACTCCGGTGAAACCTTTTGAACATCATCGCTGTCCCTGCCTGAATCAGTCAGAACCTGTTGCTTATCATTATTAAGCATCCTGTAAGAATATGGCAATAGCACTGAGAATTCTTTGAACATAATCAGAAATTAGGGTCATGTATGAATGAAATGGGTACAATTTTTCTATAGCACCAAAAGATCTCAGGGTCACTATACGGATTTAGGCTGCAAACTCCTCCAGGCGATTTTGAAAACTGTGGGAAAATTCTTAGAGCATTGTATAAAATAGATTTTTAAAGCCTTTGCTACTGTAAGTTACTTTGAGAATTTTAAAAGTATAACCTGAAGGTGTAATAAATACTGTGCAACCTGATCTGAAGAGAACTTAGGTAACTTACTGTAAATGCACATACCCACACATGATTCTTTCTAAATATATTGGCCTATTTACTACGGTAGTTACCTGTTTAAGACTTGCAGTTATATTAAGTAAAATAGTGTGCCTGGGCTAATACATTTTCAGAGAGCCTATTTGTTTTACTGAAGAATTTATTGCAGCAGTAATAACTGTCAGAGTGAAAGCGTGGTTAAAGTGCTAGAGACAGGACCAACTGCAAAGGGTATCTATCAAACTATCGACTTCCTGCCAACAGTGTTGTGAACTCTTTTGTCATAAACTCAAGCACCCAGAGTTGAAACCTCGATCAATGAAAGGGGAAACTGGTATCCAGCTCTTTTAGAGAGGGCATCTCTTCTGTTTGACCCATTAGGACACAAATAACAGCTTTTATACAGTGCAGGTTTGATTTACAGCAAACCTTCAGGTTAGCTGGTGACATTTATATTTTAAACGATGTGAATTGCTCTTAACCATCTGAAAGAGTTAAATACAGAGCTCCCAGCTGCACTCTACTAAAAAGTTTTACCTTTGTAACGTGCAAATAGAAGTTGTGTTATTCTGTGTAGTTATTTGCCATGCAGAATATTTTTCCTTTTCCTTTTCCTTTTCCTTTTCCTTTTCCTTTTCCTTTTCCTTTTCCTTTTCCTTTTCCTTTTCCTTTTCCTTTTTCTTTCTTTTCCTTTTTCTTGTTCTTTTCCCTTTTCTTTTTCTTTGTCTTTTTTTTTTCCTTTTTTTGATGCT
Source organism: Semnornis frantzii (assembly GCA_013399775.1). Taxonomy (NCBI): domain Eukaryota; kingdom Metazoa; phylum Chordata; class Aves; order Piciformes; family Ramphastidae; genus Semnornis; species Semnornis frantzii. The sequence continues at coordinate 9,585 of VWYK01070421.1, read as the reverse complement.
GTTTTGTTTTGTATTTGTCTCTTCAATATACTGTGTATTTATCCACCACACAGATTTTTTCCTTTTCTTTTTTTCCTTTGTCTTTTTTTGTTCTCTTTTCCTTTTCCTTTTTTCTTTCTTTTTTCCCCCCCCTTTCTTATTTTGTGGCTGTTTTGCTTTGTTTCGGTTGTTTGGTTGTTTCTTTTTCCTTGATTTCATTTCACTTTTACTATCTTGGTTCCATGGAGAGTATGGTCTTGTTCCTCAGCATTCCCAAAGGAAACGTGCTTGGTAATATACCTCTGTCCTATATGGACATAATTCGTCTATTCACTCTCCAAAATTCCTCTGTCTCTCAGAGATTCTATTTTACCTGTAACTGGAATCTTGTTTAAAAAATCTCCAATATTAAAATTAAATTGATTGTTACAGTGTAACAAAAAACTTTGAATTATTTGTATTTATAATCTATTCCTAAAATCACTTTATAAGCTGTGGCACACAGGACCTTTCATTCTTGGAATATAAGTATATCATAGAGTCATAGAATCATAAAATAGTTTGGATTGGAAGGCACCTTTAAAGGGTATCTAGTTCAAAACACCCATCCTGGGAAGAGCTATCTTTCACCATAGCAGGGCACTCAAAGCTCCATCCAACCTGCCCTTGATCACCTCAAGGGAGGATGCATTTGCAACTTATCTGTGCAATCTGTTACAGTACCTCATCACTCTCATCACAAGTTTGATTTTTTTTTTATATATGTATGTATATGTCTGTGTATATATATATATATATGCGCAATTACATAGTGCATGCTTAGAAGTATTTTAATTATGCCAATTTGTGACTGAATGCCATATGTTGTAACCTTGTGTGAGACGCATTGTAGAAGAACCATGTTAAGTGTATGCAAATGTGTTGATATATATATGACCTTATAGTAGTCTTCCAGTATCTGAAGGGGGCCTACAGGAAGGCAGGGGAGGGACTATTTACAAGGTCTTGCAATACCAGGACAAGGGGCAATGGGTTTGAACTGGCAGAGGGGAGATTTAAACTGGATGTTAGAAGGAAGTGTTTTACAGTGTGAGTGGTGTGACACTGGAACAGGTTGCCCAGGGAGGTTGTGGATGCTTCCTCCCTGGAGGTGTTCAAAGCCAGGTTGGATGAGGCCTTGAGTGACCTGTACTAGTGGGAGGTGTCCCTGCCTATGGCAGGGGGTTGGAACTAGATGATCCTTGAGGTCCCGTCCAACCTTACCATTCTATGATTCTATGACTCTATGATATCTAGGGCCTGACAGAGTTTGCTTTTTTAAAAATATGGTCAGCAGAAGGACCCAAACTCAACCCCGAGTCAGGTCAAAGATGCACTTGCCAACTGGTAGTAGCTGGATCACACTTCACTTGCATATTCAGAATTCCACTGGGAATTTCGTTTTCAGATCAGTGCATCCAGTAGTTGGACATGCAAATCTCTTGAGATGTCTTCTCATTTTTGCTGAGCTCAAGTTGTGGCCATAGGTACTTTTGTACATTTGTTGTTGTTTAATGGGGGTTTATTTTGGTTTGGTTTGGTTTTGGTTTTATTTTCTTTCTGGTGTGTGTGTTCTGCACATGCATCTGTCATAAATAGGACAAAAGGTGATGCTACCCAAACAATTTCACTGTTGTGAGGAGTTAGACCATATACTTCTCAGTGTAGTAGTGTGACCACTAGTAACTTTTATCAATTTTCTTCATGTCAAGAAATGTGGATAGAATTTAGTTTTTTAATTTTAAAGCTCCAGTAGGTGGTGGGTAGATTTGTCATTTCTTGCTGAAGTCTATTCATTTTTCAGAGGCTGGGGGTAGGCACTCATTTATATTATGCCTTTCATACGTTTCCTATTTTTACAAGGAGAAACTTTCATTGAAATCCGAGTTCTGTAGTGCTGTTAGGTTGATCATATCATTTCACTATGTTTTATTTCAGTGCAAACTTTCACAAGTATGTCCCATTCTCCCACCAACAAGAAAAACAGCCTAGGTAAATTGTTGCTCTCTGTGTAATAAAATAGTCTTCTGCCTCAGAGGATAAAATTTTCTCCTGTTTCAGAAACTTTCAGATATTTTCCCTTGGTAGATGAGAATTTTTTGTACCACTTTTCTGAAAGTGGTATATTGCAACACAGGAACAAAACAGAGGTTTCATGCATTCCACATGCTACACAGCATACATTGTCGATTTCCATCTTTTTGCATAAGTCTATTTCCTTGCATGGCTTAGTGGGTTTTTTTGTTTGGTTGTTTTTTACATTTTTTAATTGGTGTTTTTTTTTTTGCTTTCTATCAATAGACATTTATATTACTTTTGAAATTTATATATATGTATATTCCACTTATGTTCTGCTTACTGCCCTGACATGAGAAGTGGTCAGTAACATTTTTGTGTTTCTGTGTTTGCTAGGGAGAGTGATTCCTCTTCCATTTTAACAGTTTTACACATAGTTTTATTTGATTTTATCAACAGATCTTGAATTATCCTGCTGTGATTAGGCCACTTTCTCTGCTGTGTGCTGAATCTAATTTGTTTGTTCTCAGTCACATGATTGTCATCTCAGAGTACTCCATATGATCACTTCAGTGCTGCTTGGGTTACACACTGAAAATGACATCTTCCTGCAAAATTAGGCTCTACGATAACTACCGCTAAACAAAGATGAGAAGACTTGTCTCTTTTTTGTGCTGAAGTGTTCGGTCTAAAGCATAAATAAAAAATGCTTTTTCATCAATATTAACCCTTAAGTGAATCATTGCCTTGAAACGTGCAGGAAAATTTGAACCAATCATAGGATTTATCATTGGACAACAGGCTATAAGTGCAATATTAATTCCAGCACTGAAAAGGAACACATTGCGAGAAGCTTTTCCTCCACGCATGTGTTGTCACAGCTCAAATCCTTAAAAGCTGCAACTGAATGCTCCTTCCAGCAATCCAGATTTCTCTTAACATTTACTAATGATGTGCTTCAGATGTGTTATTTGGCCAAAAGCAAACATCTTGCATCCCTTAAAAACACTTTTTCAGGTCCCTGTGCCATTAGCACAGTATTTTTGTTTTACTTGGAATGAGTGATATGCTGGTAGTAAGTATACATATCATGTTTCTTTCTGTAGACTTGAGGCTTTTATGGTTTGGCTTTTAAATTTACTCTGTTTACAATCAATAAAGTGTGCTATGAGCTCAATAAGATGAAAATTAACTTAACACAATTAACTATAATTCAAACTTTCTGCAAAGCTGGTCCTGCTTGCATTAAATCACTAGAAAGCAACTACAAGGTAGGGTAGAATCAGATCATACCATTTAAATCTACCTGGTAGCTTTTTGCCCCTCTTCAGATGGTTTCTGCTTATTTTATAACTTGAGAAGTAGTAGAAAAAAAAAAATTTAAAAAGATACCTCTTCTCAGGCTGTGCTTTGTAAGGATCTTTGTTGAGGACCTAATGTGAGCCTTCCAATCGCAGTTCTGGAGTGGCTAGGAGTCATACCTGTGCATTCTGACTTGGACCAACTCTGAAAAGTGAAAACATATTTTAGGGTGAGGGAGGGCAGAGAACACAGTAAATTTCCAGGTATGTTTACCTTGGTGATTCCTGTGAGCACTTTCCTTGCCCTAGCTGGAGATCGGGGCTACCAAGCAGGGTGCCACTAGCACGTGCCTTTGCCCCAGCAAGGGAGATGGATTCTAACAGCTCCAGATGGGGTGAAGAGCAAGAGCTATCATGTGGCCATCCCTGACTGGAAACTGAACAAGTATTTGTGCTGTTTGCTTGCATTAACATAGCTTCACAAATTGACTTTCCTCTCTTTTTAACTAAATGTTTTTGCTACCTCGGCCAGCACTGACAAACTGTGCTGAGAATTGAGTGATAAAGTAAACAGCATGAGTGATGTTTATTGCTATTCTCAAATAATGATAGCAATTTTTTTAATGATTTTTCACCTAAATAGTGTTTCTCTAAAATCATGTAGGAGTTCAAGTTAATATTAAGACCTAAATTGATGCTAGGGGAGTTGTGATATGGAAGAGAGATCATATATTTTATTTCTAAACATACATTTTTTTCCTGGAACTGAGTATGCAGAAGATTGTCATTGTTAACACCTACCCACATTTAATTTTGTAGATGCTTAACAAGTCTTTTTTATCTAATGACATTACAACTGAAAGGAAATATGCAAATCAGGCAGAGTCACAATAAACCTCAGGGATTAAGGATAGTTTAACTACATTCATATATGTGTTTTGATGTTGGGGGGTTTTTGTATGTTTGTTGTTGTTTTTTTACTCTTCAATTTTGTAAACAGAAAACAAAGTTAATTAAGCAGTTATAGAATCATGTCCTTCTAGTATTTTTGGTCATTGCAACTGGAAGTTTTTGAAGCCCTCATTTCAGACTCTCAGGTGATGGAAATTGAGAAAATACGCATGGATTGAGTGTTTCAGATGCTAAATTAAAGAGTGACATGTTAGAACGCAGTGTATGTATTTCCAGCCCAGAGCTCCCAGAGTTATTATACAAAGCTCCACGTTAATATCTTACTCAGTTTCTGTGATTATATCCTTTATATCAGTGAATGTCATGGCTGCCAGGTAAAATAAAGCCATCCTATGTGTCCTCTTAGAATTATGCCAAACCTAATAATGTGAGAGAACTGGTCCACCTTTCTCTGGAGCCAGCAATGCCAGCCCATCCTCGCAGACTAATGTGTAATCAATACATCTTTCACCAGTGACCAGAGCCCTAGTCAAGCATGCAGAGACGCCAGTCAATAAATCATAGCCAGAGGTCACCGCCACAGCAGCTCGGCGCCCCCAGGGTGTGCAGCTTTGCCTCAGACCTGGCCGTGGCTCTTCAGGATGCCTGGCAGCCGCAGGTCAGTGGGAGGTCAAGTTTATGCTCAGCAGGGTATTGGCCTCTCAGATGCTGTTTTGCTGTTTCTGACACTGACCATTAATTCTCCTTCGTCGCCACGTTTAACCCTTCCCTGCCAGCCCCTGCACAGCCTCAGCTGGGGCCCAGGCATGTTGGAAAAGCTTGTCTTCTCCTGAATCAACACCTATTGAAGTCCAGTTTTGATGTTATTGTTCCTCTCTGCCAGATTTAAGCTTTTTCTCTGTCAGTAGAAAAAGGAGAGGCAGTTTTTATGGCTCGACAGAAATTTCTAAAGTCAGGAGAGGCTGCAAATGCTTGTGAAAGTCAAGTTCAGTGAAAGTCGAGTTCAGTGAAAGTAGTGTGAAACTCAAAATGGCCCAAGCCAGTGAGCTCACTCTGCAGAGTGCCAGGAGTGATGTTTGCCTACTAGTACTACTACAGGAATTTATAGCTACGGGCTTGAAAAAGTAAGAGCGGTATCAAAGTTCCTTGAAAATACATTAATGCTTTGGCCTTGCACTCCAAGAGCTTAAATAAATCTATGACCTCAAAATCTCAAGGACTCATCTAAAACTCACAGTCAAATAAATATAACATCATGAAGTATCCTTGCACTACCTTTATCATCCTCAAGTGAGCAGGAAGTACTTATCAAATCACCAGGAAACCTTGCTCCCATAAGATTTTTTAAATTTTAAACCTCATTTGTGGACCATAAAGTTCTGTACAAGATCAGATATGCAATATATATTTGACCTACTGAGTACTTTGCCACAGGAGGTAGCTAAGTAAAATAATGTGACTTGAGTAAAAAGGGGCAGATACTTTTATGATCACTAATAACATTTTTATAGCTATGAAAGCCAAGATAATAAGGATAATCAAATCATATGTTTCAGCACATAAGCTGATTATAGTACCAGCAATGATCAGGAAGGATTTGTACCTCTTGCCACCCAAAAAAAATGGTGCACTGCAGCTAAAATATTTTAAAAGAATAAAGTTGGACACTTAGACCTGTAGCACAACAGACTAAGCAGAGCAGAAAGTTACTCTGGTATGAAAAAAATCTTTGGTTAGTTTTTACATTTCGTATCATAAAAACAACCTAATGGCTTAGACTTGTCAATCGTCATAGCTCTCTTCCTGCCCTCTGTAGTCTCCCGGTTATACCAGACCTGGCACCTCATTGACTTCCATTGTTTCAAATTTCTCTGTGCCTTACAACTCCCATTCCTACAAAATAACTGTTTTTTTTTTCCTATTAACCAAGATTTTACTCATTTATCATTTAAAGCTAAGTTTTCTTTTCTATAATCTAAAAAATTCCACATTGCATACTTTCTGGTGCAAGGATCCTTCCACTTTGCATATCCTGCACATGATCCGGTCCTGTTTGCAGCAAATGAGAATACCCTCAGAGATTCTCTTGGAGTCTGAAGGACACAGGCAGGAGATAGACCTAGCAACATCAGTTCATTTAGGTGATATGTCTTGCTTCTGCCTCAGAAACTCACTGACCTCTCCAAGAAGCAACACAATTATGCAGTGCCTCTTAGACCATTACTGGGCATAACAATTAAGCACCACATGAATGAAAACTGTCATATATGGTTATGGAAAGCATTAACCTGCAGCACTGGTTTTCAGCAAGAATAATAGTGTTCCTTTTCTTAGTGTGCAAGTCTTGAAATAAATATTCGCACTGTTAATTTGTATATCCAAGTAGATTTATAGAGAGATTCTACTGCTAGAAGTCAGTGTTTATTCTTTGCCCTGTTTTCAGAAAAAGCTTCTAGGAAACTGTGTGGATAGGCAGAATGAGGTTTCAGGATAACCGTGTGCCTTCTGCAAGTTCTAGCACAGATATGCATGTATAAGGTGAGTTATACTTAAGGTGTTACTTTAGCAGTGAAAAATTAGATATATTCTGGACTCTTTCCCTTGTCAGCTCCAAAATGTGATTCATTTAACCAGTCTGTGCACATACCACCTTTCTGAAGTACGAATTGTCCTTCTCTCTCATAGCTACAGGGGAGCCTGAAGAACCACATCACACTAAACTCTAGCATTGCAGAATTAAATTTAAGTCATGGAAATTACAGTATCAGTATATACCCTTTTTTAAAATTATTTTTTTCCCAGAGTCCTATACTTTAAAGTACTCAGAGTTACTTTACAATAAAAAGTAGTTACAGAGACTGCAATAAGATACTGTCTAGAAGTTACCCTCACACTGATAGGAGGTCATAAAAAAAGTCCACGAGCAAACAAAAGAATCTGTGTTCAAAAAACTAAATCACACTAAGACATTCAAGGAATGACAGAGAAGGTGCTGATGAGATGGAAGTTTCATCAGCAAGAACAGACTTGGTTGGCCTGACACCTCAAGATTAATGAGAGTGACATGTCATCTGCATCTTTCCAGTGGGGTTGAATTTATTTGTGGGAAGCAAATATAAAGTTACATAGACAGCCTATTTTTCCCTGTGGATCCTAATTGTAGGGTGAGAACAATTTATCCTCACTCTGTCTGCTCTCCATTCACCACTTTCCTAAAGAAAATAATTCAAAAATCAGAGATGAAGTTATATCTAATCTTGAAAAGATTTGGTGAATGTATGTCCAACTGAACAACAACCACTGAACTCATTTCTTATTGAACTAAATTCTTATGCTCAGAGGATGTAGCTGAAGCAGTATTTATAAAAAGAAGAAACACGAATTTGTACATTGGTCGTCTGCAGGCAGAATTATTCACAAATGCTTGACCCTGGTGCCAGTGATGGCTTTTGTCAGGTAATGGAAAAGAACTGTATGTAAGCGTGTTTAGGAAAGAAGGTATGGCTTTTGATCTTCACAGAAAAAAAAAGGTCTTCTGAGAGATACTTCTAGACTAATTCCAGACTAATGATGAGTGTGACTGAATATGTAGAGAAAGAGAAATAAAATGTCCAGTTCATTTTCAGTTTTCTGATATCTGTTCTATCACACATCACTTGAAGCAGGCTAAACTGTTCAGTGGTAACTAGACAGCTCTGGTAGCACAATTTGCTCTTCATCATCAGGTGTCTGAAATACTGTTATATTCTGCCCAGATTTCCTGTTTACATGCATATTTTGTGAAGCTTACAAATTTTAGCTCTGGGCAACTTGATCTAGTTGAGGAAGCCCCTGTTTAATGCAGAGAAGGTTGGACTAGATGACCTTTGGAGGTCCCTTCCAAGCCAGAACATTCT
>VWYK01070417.1:1134-19785 GCA_013399775.1 Semnornis frantzii | reverse complement strand
CCCCCCTTTTTTTTTTTAAAGTGGGAAAAGGGGAATCTGAATAAGTTTGCCCACATACAAATTGTAACATTACTTAAATTCTGAGTGCAGACTGTGCAACCTCCACAAGGCTCCAACAATGCTGTAGAATATCTCAGAGATGAAAACACATAGTCAGATGTCTTTTACCATGTGTACTTAATGTATCTAATATAGCACACATCCAGTGCTGTGTTTTAATCCCTGTGTTTACCTAAATGAAAACCTAGCTGCTAAACTACAGAGAATACTCATTTAGCAAGTAGCATTATTCACCGCAAGTTTAGTTCTAATAACCTGTTTCAGGAAATATGATCAACCACAAAAAGTTTAAAGACAAGTCCCTACAAAAAGCCTGAGCATATCACATGCAGAGCTTTTCTAGCTTTTTTTAACTAGTGTGAGTTTTAACTTGCACTTCTCTTTCTAAAACTGGTCAGATGCCATTCAAATTGCTTAAATGCATCACCAGTAAAATTTTTTTAATTAGACTCAAGCACAGGATGTTAATTTTGTTAGGGGGAAAAAAATATATTTTTAATATATACATTAAAAACATATATGTAAATATAATATATAAATTATATATGTGTGTGTATATATATAAAAAAAATTATTATGCAATCATACATCACAAAAGCAGTGCTCAGAATTCACTGTGGCACTCAAAGGTTATTCTTTCTGAGCAGAACTTGAGCTAACCACCACTTGTGGAGGAAAAGACCTGCATTGGGAATGTGGGCAGGAGCCCAAAGAGTCCTCATACAGAATTCTCATACAGAAAGGCCAGCTCAGCTCACTGAGCCCAAGATCAACTGGTTTTACAAGAGAAAAGTGGTCAACTGATCAGCAGTGTCTTCCCTTTCTTGGTTTCTGACTCATGCTTCCTGCTGAGTTTTGAGCTTAGCACCAGCTGAAGGTCTGTTATACTGAAGGTGGACACTGTCTTTTGGACCTAACTCATCTTTTCATGCCAGGAAAGAAGCCCACACTCTTTAAGGTGGCAGAAAGTCATTAGCCAGCTCCTGCCATCTGCATGCTTTGATCTGCCTAATGGACTCTAATGGATCCTTTGAATGCTTAATGGACTCAATGATCTTAAAGGTCTTTCCCACCCTTAGTGATTCTGTAAGAGCTGTGCACCTATGCTGGGCTACGCTAAATAAGTGCTATATTGAGGAAATGCATTTATGACTTCAGTACTTAATATTGAGGTGCACAATGTACTGCTGGACTAATCATATAGAACAGTTTCAGAGCTTGCACAAGAAGTATTTCTTTATTTTATTAGAAAAAATAAAGGGGGAAAAAAAGCCAAAAAAAACCCAGCTTCTCAGCTCTGGACTTTGGAGTCCAAGTGGACTTTATTTTGAAACCAAAAAATTAAAAACAGAATATGAGATATTACTGTAATGTCTGGAGTGTGTAACACTGACACTGAAACACAGATGAGTGAAAAGATACAGAAGAGCAGCTGCCCCAGTTGTTCAGTTGCTCCTTCATGCCCCAATTAGACACAAGACACAGAATAAGTTATCTTGTTCTATCAGTTGATTTGGAAGAGACAGGAAAAGGAGTGGATTTTCTTCGTGTTTTTAAAGTCAAAAGCATCAGCTTTGCTCATCCTTTTGGCAACCCTATACTAACACCAAAGGGGTGCAGCCTGCTCCCAAAAGCATCCTCACTTTGATAGGCAATTTCAGAATATGTCACAAAGACTCTCTGAAGTATCTGTTGAACTCCCCAAACTCAAGCTTGATGAGAGCTGTTCATTACAATTTAGAAGGCAAACAGTTGTCTTTTACAAAGAAACTGATTTCAGCACTTTTACTGAAGTCTATATTTGACATAAAACCAGAAGTTGAGTACAGCCAACCACCTAAAAGAAGCTAAGCTGCTCATAATTGGTCCTAAGTTTTAAAATTAGTATATTGTAGTATTAGTTTTTAAATTAGTATATAGTTGAAATGGACTAAAATATAAGTGGAGACTGCTTTCATTGTTCAGCAGGTCTGATAGGTGTTTAATTCCAAGTGTAGAAACTTTCACCCAGTTTAAGTCAGGCTTCCTGGTAGCACAGTGTACACCTTTCTAATACTCTGGAAAAAACAAAACTAAACTAATTCATGTGAGTTTTGTTTTGCTAGCAGCTTAATATCATTGAAAGTTTAATTTGTTACCAGTCAAGACCTGTATCATTTGTTCCAGCAGAAGTATATAGCAAAAGTGTGAGATACAGACAAGTACCACGTTTCTAGTCTACTTGGAGGAGAAGGATGACTGTGATGAAAAGGACACCCAAAGTTCCATAAGGCTTCACAATGCTGAATCCTTGCATAATCTCTCAGAGATGAAAACACATAGTTAGATGTCTTTTACCATGTATATTTAGCATATCACACATCCAGTTATATCAGTCCTGTGATATCCCAGTCCAGAAAACAGCACAGTTTATTTTGCCAATGGGGAAAAAAATAAATATATATATATATACGCACACACAATTAACAAAGTGAAGCTTTTCAACACTTAAGATGCCTAGGAAGACTGTATATATTGACCACTACTGGGAATTTACATTCTCTCCAGGTTCTCTCTACAGGGAATGGGAATAGTCCCAGCACTTCAGAGGACATAAAAAGATGCTGCTCTGAAATGTTAAAGACTCAGTTTTCCTCCATTAACCATAAAGTGAGCAGTCTTCTACTTCAATCATTAAACTTGGAGCCTGAAGCTTAGACTGTGCAAACCATAAAGGTTAAACAGAGTTATCAACTGAAATAAAGATAAACACTTCATTGTGCAACAAAATTACAGCTTTTTCACTTCTCCTGAAACTACCTTTCTTTCATTTTGACCTGAACTGATGTGAGTCTCTTCCTGTTTATTTCTATTTATCATTCAATCCATGAAAGTAAAATCCATAATATTTCAATCTGTGTTGACATAGTCTTCAGAGAATCTTTCTGATTGGAGACGACCTTCAAGATCATCAAGTTAAATCATTACCCAACTACCAAGTTTGGTGCTAAACCATGTCCCTCAGCACCACATCTCTACCTCTTTCAAACACCCTTCAGGGATGGGGATTCAACTGCCTCCCTGAGGAGCCTATTTCAGTATTTAATAACCCTTTCAGTGATGAAGTTTCCTGACAAACCATATGAAATTACAGTAGCAGTGTACTGCATCCTCACTTGACCAGTAATCAAGCAAAGGCTCCCTTAAGGCTCCCCTGGCATTATGATCTTTTAATTTAGCTTGGAAGAAAAATACATTTAGATTAAAAAGATACATCCTGAACTTGTTTATATTGGCAAAAGTTGACCTATTACTGAATACTTTATGACCTTGATAACACACAGAAAACACACATAAAAATATGGGCATGGTCTCCACTGGAAAAACAGCAGAGGCACACTGCACACAGAGCTTCCCAACCAGATAATGCCAGTCTTATCTATATTAGTATAACATACAGGAGGATTTACTGGTCTGTAGTAAATCTGTGTAAGTGACATTGAGGAATACATAAGAAAAGAGAGAGGTCAGCAGAATGCATTGTAAATAGAGGGAAATACTTTGCTTTACAAAACAGCACTACAAACAACAGAACAGTGGGGATGGGGGTGGGAAAAAAATATATCTATGAGTGATTGAAAAATAGCCTTCCTGCCAAGGTTTAAATAGAATTCTGTAATGCTCTAGGCAGCTTATTATTGCTTCAGGAAAGCAACTCACAATGTGCATGTTTGCAATGTAAATTCCAGTGTTACTAATAGGATTTATCCATAAAACTATCCATCATCAAATAAACTGGGGGAGGGAAGAGGGAATAGGCAAATGTTGTGGGGTTTTTTCACTGACCAAAACACAACAATGTCTGTCCTAAGGATGTCACCAGTAGGATACCGATATAAACAATATACGAATAGATCTTGCCTCATCATTTACTCTTTCCGGCTTTCCTCAGCAGTATTTGGATGTACCAAGGTAAGAGAGAAGATTCCTTCTAAGCATCCATACTCTCTCTTTAGCCCTTTCACTGACATGGGAAAGGAAATAAGCTTTTGTTCCATATATCTCAAATTTCAGTTTATTTTTCACTCCATTTTCTCTAGATCCCTCCAAGCTGTCTCTGTGTGTTTACTTTCCCATTATAATTGATCAGAACTCACACACAAAAACAATTCTGGTGTTGGAAACCAAGTCTGGTGATGCTGGTGTTTCATCCTGTGTTGATGGCTACCTGTAGTATTTCAAAATGTGGAGGATGCCCCCATATTGTTAAGGCTAACAAAATAATTGGCTAAAAAGAAAAATAAAAGGTGAAGAAATTGAAGGGAAGTAAAATACGCATCTGAACGTAAGTCTTTCAGTTCTTCATCCAAGAACTAAAATGAACAAACAGAAAGAGTCCTGTCTTCCAAAACAAACAAACAGAGGCAATGTACAATCCATTCTTCTCTCTACCTCATAGAGAAAAATGCTCAATGTCTATGTAATTTATCAAAGAGGTCTGCTGGCCTGGATCAGGAACAGTGTAGTCAGCGAGACCAAGGAAGTCCTTCTGCCCCTGTGCTCAGCACTGTTCAGGCCGCACCTTGAGTACTGTGTCTAGTTTCTGGGCCCCTCCATTTAAGAAAGATGCTGAGGCGCTGGAAGGTGTCCAGAGAAGGGCACCAAGGCTGGTGAGGGGCCTGGAGCACAGCCCTGTGAGGAGAGGCTGAGGGAGCTGGGGGTGTGCAGTCTGTAGAAGAGGAGGCTCAGGGCAGACCTCATTGCTGTCTACAGCTACCTGAAGGGAGGTTGTGGCCAGGTGGGGTTGGGTTCTTCTCCCAGGACTCCACAGACAGAACAAGAGGACACAGCCTCAAACTGCACCAGGGCAGGTTTAGGCTGGATATTAGGAAGAAGTTTTTCAAGGAAAGAGTGATTGGCGTTGGAATGGGCTGCCCAGGGAGTCACCATGCCTGGTCTTAAAGGAGGCTGCATGAGGCACTTAGTGCCATGGGTTAGTTAACTAGAAGGGTTAGGTGATAGGTTGGACTCAGTGATTCTAGAGGTCTTTTCCAACCTGGTTAATTCTGTGATTCTCTATTGAGCCTCAGCTCTTCACTATGGCAGGCCTGCAAGAGGAGCTTTCCATGGGACAGAGAGCATCCTCCACAGGACACAAGAACTTGCAGGGCCAAGGATGCCCAGGGTGTTCGTGCACACCAAACCTGTCCTGCAGGCAGTCTCCAGGCTGTGTGCCAAGGCAGCCATGCAGATGGGAAGCTTGCAGGAGGCAAATCATGCTGTGCTTACATCTGTCCTGGGATGCTGCTCATTCGAGGCATAAAGACAAGGCCATTGAGTGCCTCCATTGTAAATGAGACATTTTCTTACAGTGAACAGCTTGGACATTAAAGTGGTAATGTACCATTTACTAAAGGCAAAGTAGTATTGATGTTGATTATAATGTTAAAAGAACTTTTTTTCTGAGGAAAAAAGACTTTTAGGGAATTTAGCAGCTAACTACTTCAAGATGTTGAGAAATTTTCTGGGGAACTGAGATTTTTCAGCTTCCCCTGACTGAAGTAAGTGCTCAGTGCTTACAGATTTTAGCTTTAGTTAATCTGCTGTGCTGAGATGATTACACAAATTTGAGACTTATCACTCCCCCAGCAGTAGCATGTCCCTTGCTGTTCAGCCTTAAAAAAGGTCTATTTGTCACAAATACTTCTCTGTGATCCACAAAGCCCTTAAAGAAGGTTTGCTTCCTTAGGCAACTGTGCTTTTCTAAACATGAACTTTTTGGAATATATTCTGCAAAGTAAATGTTTAATTTCAGAAACATCACAGTAAACTGCTTCAAGATGGCTGGGGTTTTTTTTTAATTATTCACTTTTTCTTCAGCTGAAGTATTAGCAAGACCCGGTGGTAACAGAGTCCGAGAGTAGACATGGGGCAGCTGAAATCATTTCCATCAGTAACTAAAGCAAATAAATCAAGGCAATAAAAATACCCTAATTATAGAGTCATAAGCAGAGCACACAAGACAAAATCCCACCAGAAACTGCCTCACAGCTCCAGAGCTTTCTGTTCCACAAAACATGAGCAAGAACAAACTTCTGGAACAAAACCAAATATCAAATTTCTTCAGTCGGATGAAACCCTAACCTGAAGAGAAAGCAAGAAGAGAAGACAAAAAGTTGTGGAGGTCCATCCTGCAAGGGACAGCATTATTGCCAACATGCCATTGTTGCTCCTCTATTAAACATCTTGCTAAGAATTCCTAGAGTCTCACTTGCTCAGCAGCATAGCCAGGATTGCCCATAGCACAGTAAGGGGAGAAAGCAAGCTAAATTTGTTTGTTGTTTTCCAAAAGAAGGCATAGGGCTCATCTTCATTCTCTAAAAGAACAATTAAAGAGGACAGTGGGACTCTGTTGACTCCAGTTTGAGCTAAAGCAGGCAAATGCACTATTTTTGCAGGATAAAATGATAAATTTGTCTTTCTGCCATGATGATGGCTCCGTGCAACACTGTAATTATATTTTACTTATCCAGCCAGTACTGTAAAAGCTACTGCTTTAAATATTTGCTTTAAAATAAAAACAGTGTTTTTCCAAACACAGCCAAAATATTTATTGACTCATGTGCCATATGCTGAATGGAAAATTTGAGCTACCTATGCCATTTGTAACTGATTTCTTGCCTGAAGAGCAGGTATTCAGATAAAATACTCTTTTTTTTTTTTTTTCCTTGAGAAATACAACAAGCCTGCAGCAAAGCTGTAGTAGGAGGAGTGAGCTTACAACAGAAGTTTTTGTTTTGGAAATTCCATTGCAAAGATTTATTGAGGTTATACTGTGAGTGCTCCATGCATACTAATTTATGAGCTCTCTCAAATGCTTCCATGCTCTTATACTGGATGCCGTTCCTTACTGTATACTATGGACAGATGTTTTCAGGAGGTACTGCTGTCTCCCACAGCAATTTTTTTTTTTTTCCCCTGAAAAATTTTCATGGAATCACAGAATTGTTTCTGTTAGAAAAGACCTTCAGGATCATCAAATGCAACCAAACACCACCGTGCCCAGTAAACCACATCCCAGACTGTCATGTCCACACATCTTTTGAACACCTCTGCTGATGACGACTCCACCACAGGATAGCCTGTTCCAGTGTTCAATTAATCTTTCAGTAGAAAAAAGCAGCAAGCTCTGTGAAGGGCCTGGGGTATGTGGCCCATGAAGACTGTCTGAGGGAGTTGGGGTTGTTGAGTCTGGAGCAGAGGAACGTGAGGGGAGACCTCATCACTCTCCACAACTACCTGAAGGAAAGTTGGAGTGAAGAGAGGGCAGCCTCTTCTTGGTGGCAAGTGATGGGAGCGGAGAGGGTTACAAGCAGTGCCAGGGGATGTTCAGGCTGGATATTAGGAAGTATTTCTTCACTGAGAGGGTTCTCAAACACTGGAACAGTCTGCCCAGAGCAGTGGTGGAGTTGCCATCCCTGGGTGTGTCCAAGTTCCATATGGATCTTGTGCTTAGGGACACGGTTTAGCATTGACCTTTTAGTGCTGGGTTAAAGGTTGGACTGGATGATCTTGAAGGTCTCTTCCAGCCAGATATATTCCATGATTCTGTGAAAAACACTCCTCACAGCAGTCCTACACATAGGTAGAAAAAATTTACTAAAATCCTTGAAATAGTGGTGTAAGTGCACTGTTCCTGAAATATTCATTTATTTTAATAATCAGAAAATTAAAATAGTTAAATGTACCTTAATACTTGAGGAGAATATGTAACATCTTCAGGAGGAATAGAGGTTTCCTCTCCCCCCATTAAAATTAAACAGTCAATCAGAAGAAATTTTTCTCTATGCTACCAATTGAAACAGCTATTGCCACCCAGTTGCTGAATGTGGATTAAAGAGGAGAAGAGAGATCATGTTGAATACGGGTTAAAGAGAAGAGTGAGAGATTATTCTCACTTTCTTATCTGGCTTTGAGGCACATTCACAGGGAGGAAACAACAGGTACCCCACCAGTCGGGTCTCATGGTGCTGATTGGTGTCTGGGCACACAGTAGCTGTCCACAGGAAACTCACCAAAACCCTGCAGTATTCTTCCACTTCACACTCTTTCAACCTGTCGGTATCACTGACCTTCAGCTAGCTCTGTGAAGCACTTAGCAAGGGTACACAAAAACTGCTCTACAGGGGAAAGCATCTTGACGTTGTGCTAGCTCCGAACGAACCCTTGCGCCCTGAAGGAAAGCATCTGTGAGTTGCCCTTGTTTCTTCCTATGCTCCTCTGCTTTTAAAAGGTTTCTGCCTAAGAAAAGAGTTTTAACCAAGGGATTAGCTTGTGTTCCACAGTCTGATTTTGTTCCAGCAGATGCCTGCTATGACTTGAAACACAGATGGGATGCAGGTCCTAGAAATAGTCTGTCACCCTGGGCAGCCTCATGGCATACAACAAAAAGCTCATGTCTGCCTTTTGAAACTGTTTTCTTCTCTTTTTCCCTCAAGCAAACCAATAGAGCCTCTACCAAGCAACTGCCCCCTTTTTTTGCCTAATTCCACTCTATGCATTTTCTGCATTGCTAATTTACATTTCTGGGTAGAAGCAATGTACTGGAACTGCGCTATAAAGTTACACTTAATAAACCAATGCAAACAGTTCCTTAAATAACCATCTTTACAGAGAACTTTGGTGGTTCCTATCAGAGATATATTTTGTTACTGGGAAGCTTCTGGTTGCATTTCTGGCAAAAGAAAAAAAAAAAAAGGAAATACAATTAATGTGTTATTAAAACAAAATTGAGCAACATGCAAATTACTGCCAGAAACAAATCAGCAAAACCAGATTGCTTTCATTTAAATCAGATAAATAAGCACTTCCTCCTGCATGTCACTGTTTGCTGTTGCTGTGAAAACAGACTTTGAAAATAATCTTGACAATACCATTTGACAACTGCTTCACACTTGCAGGCAAAATGACTGTTTCAGTTTCTACCACTGTTCCCTGTTGTACTAAATACAGTCAGCCTGGTGCTGCAAAGCACTTCAAAAGGAGATAGAGCAGGACACTAGCAGCATAAAAATTAAGCTTCCCAACATTTCCCAAACCTTAACTCTTTTCTGAACCAGGCATAAAGTAGCCTGGTTCAGATAAGCAACTACATCTACAGTAACTTTAATGTTTCCATTAAACCTCCTTGTGAGAATACAGAGAGCCAAATGAGCAGGGATAACCAGCATCACGCTTACACACTGCCTCTCTAGCATTTCGGTGTTGGTAGGAAGATCTGGCTTCTGGTAGATGTTTTTAGCTAATTATAGAAATTGAGTTCATTATTTACAGAACTGAAAAACTTCAGTTCTTCCTCCAGTGGTGCCTGACAAAGAATCTGGCTCTGCTGTTGGATTTTCAAATCCAGTTTTCAGAGGTGTCTAAGTGATTTAGAAGTGTATATCCTCTCTTCAGAAGTTGTGTGTATGCTAAGTCACATTTGATTGGAGGGAGAAGAGTCATTTGTTTCTGCTGGATTTGGAGGGGGTTAGGAGGGTTAAGAAAAAAGTTTAATTTCCTGCAGAACCTGTAGCTTTTCTTCTTATCCAAATAACAATTGCATTAAAACTTAAAGTATTAACTAGGATGGGCATCTAGAAAGTTTTCTTAGAACAAGCTCACCACAAACTATCCACGTGAACAGTGACCTTCTCAGATCAAAAATGAAACAGCTCACCTCAGCATTTAAAGCTACTGGGTCACCCCGAGGATACTGCAGGGCCCTGTGATTTACTTCATTCTGATGTTTGGATGAACAACTCACAAAATTTCCCACAGAGGTCTGGAATCTGTTTGCATTGCACATCCTTATTCTGAAAGTAAAAGCCTCAGGAAATCTTCTGCATTTTGTGCAACTGAGCTAAAACAAAAGCAAGGGTACCTGGCTTCACATTTCCCCCCCCCATCCCTACCCTGAGTTTCATTTTGAAATTTCATTTATGTAGCACTATTTGAAAGGCCTTGATCAGTTTTCATCATTTGCAGCAAATAGTACTTGACTGGGTTGTTTTAATCATGCTTCATCTGCTCACTGCAGTTATTTTTTCAGACAGCACATAAAAGCTCATTCTCATTTTCTCATTACATTTAGTTATGTCTTTTACAGACTGCTGGGAGTTTGGGGTCTTTTATTTTCCTTGCTGCTTTGTAAGTTGAATGGAAGCACTCTATCCAAGTCTACTTCACAACGGCATAGATTTTGTTGGTTATTTCAACTAAGATGGTGCTCTTGGAACAGAAGAGTGACTGGCATGTGCCTCTGCAGCACTTAGCTTGGTAAGGGTCTTTTGCACTGCAGGACTTTAGCCAAAAGCAGGCATTCTCCTTGACTCCTGCATCTCTCTGCTTCCCCATGTTTGAGGAAGAGAGGGAGAAAGGCAGTGTAAAGCACACATCATGAGGTCCCAGTGTTTTGGATGCCTGCAAAAGATTTTGTGGTCCTGCTGAAAAGCAGGCATGCAGTTAAGCTAATTCTCCCTTACTCCTGTTTTGATCCATGGGATTTCTGCATTTACAATCTGGGCCAAGTTTACTAGTCTAAATGACTGCACCATCTTTTTCCTTAATCAATAACAAACGTGTCTGGAAATTTGACTAACTATATTTATTCCAGAATTTCATTTCCAAAGGCCCCCACACCCGCAGTTAAAGGCAGCCACCCAAACTCAGTAGGTGTAGACTGCCAAAAAGTGGCTTATCACAACAGTTGTGTAGGGGAACTTTGTGTAGTGTTACTTCTGTGCTGCGAGTGATTTCCAGCTAGGTTTAGTTACAAGGCATAAGGAGGTATTTCTGTGAATTAGCTGAATAGGATTTGGATGATCCTCCAGCTAAGTTCTGCTTAGAGCTCCCTGGCATCTTTCTCGGTTGAATCCACTAATGCTTTGGAAGATTTCTCCCTACTTCATCTTACAGTCCCACTACTGACAACCTCAATCTTTCAATACTCTCAAAGAAAGCCTTAGAAAAATCATAAGGTTTGATTTTTCTCACAAGAGATTTCTTTTTGTCCTCCTAATTTAAATCTTGTGCATTCAAGCTCTATTCTACACCAAAATGTTTGGAAACATTCCCAAAAAAAGATATTAGTGCATAACTCTGTGCTATTTGATACAAAATAATCCCCTCATTTGAAACACTCTGCGTTACTACTAATTGTTGGAATTATTATAAGTTTACAAGTTGACTATCTTTGAGTAGTTTTAAACCAGTTTAAGAAGTGCAGAGACTCTAACAGAGCAAATGGGGGCCAAACTTCTACATCAGTGCTCTTTTGACTCTATATCTCACCTTCCATAGCCAGTTTCCATATAGCTTTCTTCAGGATATTAAGGGATTTTTGGAGACATCTGAAGCATGATGTCCAATCCTTAAGGCAGGAAAAATAACTTTCCTCTTCTTGTTATGCAATAAGTTAACATTCTCTGGTGAACTTTTAAAGAAGCAGTTAAAGTGCTGTCTCTTGCACATCTTCCAGAATTTTAATCCTGTCTTAATTTTTAAAAGCAATAAAGGAGCCCTCTTTCCTCAGTCAGATGTCCATCTGCCTCTACTGCGACAGCTTACCCTAAACCGCAAACTGCTGTTGGCTATTTCTGCTATCACAAACACATTGCTGTGACTTCAGATGAGGAGCAACGTGCCATAGAAATCTATGAGAATTCCACAAAAACAATAAATATAAGCAGTACAGGAAAACAGCAGGAGAAAATTAACTGTAGAAAAAAGGAAACATTTTGGCTCAGTACTGATATCATTCAGCAACGGGCTTAAGGCATTTCTAACTAAACTGAACACGCAATCTCCCCTATAAAACAAACCAAACAGGCTTAAAGAATTTTTGTCTGTGAATTTAAGGCCAATTTAAAATGAAAATGTGAAGTAGAGTGAAGGTATTAAGGCCCAGCACCATACACATAAGGTTGCAAGGTCCTGCCATTTGACAAGCAGCTGCACATTAGGAGAGGAGACAATAAGACTATTTTTTACTCTCCCTACGGTTATTAAGCTGAGAGAAAGTAATGGCAGTGGATTGTGATAGAGACAGAGTAAATGGAAAAGTTATAAATTTCATTTTTATGTCTAAATTATGTGACTGCTAAGGCTTTTATTAGGAAATATCAGGCAGAGGCAAGTACAGAATTGGAAAATTGATTGAGTCATCAGCTTGAAAGACTCAGCAGTACAATAGCTGATAACTCCAAAACAGCCTTTAGAATTTTAGATTTATCCAAACTGCAAAACCCAACTTTTAAAAGGGGTGCACATAAACATATACATTAAGATTTTAATTCCAAGGAGTGACCAAGGAGTTTCCACAGACCCACAATGCTCAGGTTTGGTTTTCAGAGATCCTTTTCAAAATTTACCCTTGGTTTGTAAAGCTTAAATCTCACCTCACAAATTCCCACACAAACACAGATTTGTATGTACAAATTCCACTGCTGACTGCACAGATGGCAATGGCAGAACAATGCACAGAGAAATGAAAACCTGTTATGTGCTAAAGGAGATATTATTAGAGCCACTCTTAAAAATGTGACTTTGCTATACACTTTCTGACATTGGCCATAGTCATCATTCACATCTTCAAACTAATTCCTGTCAGAACTAAAACGTTTTCTCCTCGGAACAAAGGATACCTAAAATCAAGTTATTGTCTGGTTTAACAAAAAGTATTCAGGAGAAAAGTACTACAAATTCATGCATCTTGATTTTTGGGACTCTAAAGAAGCAACATATTTACTTTTTTTCATCACAGACACTTCTGAAGATTTGCATATCCATGATCAGGAATCATGAACAAGGAGTAAGTACTGTACTTGAATATTTGCCAACCTCTATCACTCTACACTTAGCTGTTATTGCATTTAATTACTGATGCTAATTTTATGCTTCACTCACGCTGAAGCTTACATGGCAGTCTCACAGTCTTTCTACAGCTTCTATCATCTGTTACTGTCTTCTACATTTGTCCTTCCTGAAACTGCCCTTTCCTGCTCCATCTCCAAGTTCTCAGATCACTCCTTCAGGATGATTTCTGAAGGACGTCCTTAATTCCCCTACACCTACCTCTAGTATTCAGAACATAAATCTCATCCGTTTTCCTAGCAGAGCATTGCAGGGATTTTAAAGAAGGCAGAAGAGCCATCAGCCTCATGCTAGTTACATACTGCATACAACCAGTGCTGATGGGATACAGGCAGGAACAGAGCAACTCAAATGCTGCCAGGAATGCATCTTTTATTTCAAAACATGCCTTAGGTAATTAAGAGCAACTGTTAAAACTGACAATGGGAAGCAACTCCTAATATTAATCTTTGGTTTCAGATCTCGGACTTTTCATAGCTCTACCTTCTTTCTTCTCTGTATTCTCCTGTCTTTTACCTTTCTTTCCACATGGCCTTCTCTCCACAGGTTTTCCCATGTTTCCTTGAGTACTGCCAAATTATATGAGCTACCATGTGTGGCCTCCCTTCTCTGACTGTTAAACTGAAAACATATTTTCAGCAGCTTTAATTTGCTGTAACATATAAGCAAGCATCACAGAATGGTAGGGGAAGGGACACCTGGAGGTCATCTTAGTCCAGCCCCTCTGTCCAAGCTAGGTCAGGTTGTTGAGGGCCTCACCAGTGCAGAATAGAGGCCAGGCATGGCCACGCTGGTGCTGGGGGTTCGCCTTGCTCAAACTTTGACAAGACTGCTCCTGCTATAGCTGAAGGTGCAGCTGGCTGCCTTTGTTGCAAGGGCACATTGCTGGCTCACATTCAACTCAGCATCCACCAGCACCCAAGCTGCTTTGCAGCCCCAGCATGGACTGGTGCACAGCGTTGCTCCTCCTCGTGTGTGGGTCTTGGTATTTCCTATTCCTGACCTTCATGAGGTTCCTCCCTGCCCATTTTCCCAGTTTGTTGAGATCCTTATGAATGGCAGCACACTCAACTGCAACCAAAACTATCAACTGCTCCTCTCAGTTTTGAGTCTTTGGAAAACTTGCTGAGGCTGCACTCTGCCACATGGTGCCAATCATTAAAGAGTATATTAGTCACAGAATCAACCAGGTTGGAAAAGACCTGTAAGATCATCGAGTCCAACATATCACCTAACCCTTCTAATTAACTAAATCAGAGCACTCAGTGCCTCATCCAGCCTCCTTTTAAACACCTCCAGGGATGGTGACTCCACCATCTCCCCAGGCAGTCCATTCCTGTGTCAATCACTCTTTCTGTGAAGAACTTCCTCCTAACATCCTGCCTAAACTTGCCCTCGCACAGTTTGAGACTGTGCCCTCTTGTTCTGTCACTGGGTGCCTGGGAGAAGAGCCCAACCCCCACCTGGCTACAACCTCCGTTCAGGCAGTTATAGACAGCAATGAGGTCTGCCCTGAGCCTCCTCTTCTGCAGGCTGAACAACCCCAGAACAGTAATGGCTCCAGTATCAACCACTGAGGTACACCACTCATGACCAGCCTCGTTACTACCCTCTAGGCCTGGCTATTCAGTTGGTTTTTAATCCTCTTCAATCCCTGCTTATCTACCACACATACAAGGATGAATCATAAACATACATGCAAATCCTATTAAGCTGCAGCTCTTTTGTCTTGTTCTTTTCCCATTCTTCTAACAGCATGTTGGAAGGGCTGCTATCACACCTCAGGCATAGTTTAATGCCCCTGTTATTTCCACATCTGTGTATGTGCTTCGATGGAGGAATCCCCCCTGCGACTGGTGCAGGAGCTGTGCAGCTCAGAGGGCAGTAATAACTGAGTGTGTACTTCTGCTCCAAGTTTTGTATTTTACTAAGTGGTAGTTTTCTCCCAGGGACACAAGCACCTTTCAGCTTTTTGCATCTGCTGGATCCAGGGTAGAAGTGAAATCACAGGGAACATGTTATTTCTTAGTCACAGGCTTGCAAAACCCTTAGGTTTTGCATGTCACAGAGGCTACAACAGAAGTGACACTATTTGCAAGAGCAGACAGAGGTAGTGGTTTGGGAAACAAAAGGGGCTGTTGGGGGTTTTGAGCTCTGGCACTACTTTGTGTAGGCTCAGGACCATCAAGCCTGCAGCTTCTGCTTACCACCCCAGGAGAATGATAAGGATCTTGAAATCAGCACATTTTCTGTAGAAAAGCTCAGTCTCTGCTTTATTTTCTATTGTGGCTATTTTCAGGTACTCCAGACACCAAGAAAATGTTATTGTAGAAGCATCCTGTAAAGAAATAGCTAACTTATCTTAAACTGGTTAAACTCCTAGTGACCTGCTGACCAACAGTTCACTGCTCAAATGAACCACTAGAGTATTTACCCCCATGAGCAGGCAAGGTTTGCAGCTCTCAGTTTAGAGCTGGTTTTAGTAGATTCACCTTGGCCAAAGGCCCTCTGGTAACTACATTAAAGATAGGCAGTCAGGCTTTATGCATCGAGTGAGGGGTTGGATTTGTGGGTGCGCAGGAGCCCTAACATCATAATCTAGCACCAATTCACGTCCTGGCAAGTAACTATTGATCAACTCTTTACAGAGAAGTTGTGTCCATAACAGCCAATATAAGGACATTCTGTCTGAAAAATTACACCTCTGCTCCACTTGCAGATTTTTCTTCTTGTTCACCTAGGGAAAAGACTTCTTCAATTATCATTGTTCAGGGTTAGCTAAGTGACTCCACAAATACCCATTTTCATTGTATTTTTTTTGTGTGACAGATAAGAATGGTTTAGTTCACAGAGTACTGGATCTAGAAACCAGGAGGAAGAAATCTGATTTATAAAATTAAAACTAGTTCCTGAGGTCTTCCCAGGTTTATCAGATATATACTTTCTGTAGCTTTTATAGATGTCAAATATGTAGCTAACCAGCTCTCCACCCTAGCTTACCTCCATTTTTGACACTGGCTGATCAACAGCAAGAGTTACCCAATGTGAGTCTGAAATTTTTAAGGTCTTTATTGTAATCTGGGATTTTTTTTTAATTAATTGATTTGAACCATAACACCTGGGATCCTGTAAATACAGATATGAAGTACTGTAGTCCCTAGATCTGCTGGCAGAAAGCCACATGTCCAGGGACCTGATCGTAATTTCAGTGGCAAAACCCTGTGTGTGTAAAGCCAAGTAGATTTGTCACATTACAGTCAGTAAAATCCTATAAAACACATAAGAGATGCACATGCTTTTCTCTCCTATCAAAAAAAACCAACAAACAAAAAAAACCCACAAACATTTATTCCCTCTAACTTAAAAATCAATGAGAAATAAATACTTAAATCCTTCTAAGCCCATGAACTTAAACTATGTTGAAGTCAACATTCTCTTTCATCCTCAAGCAAAGGCATTCCTAAGATCTCCCAAAACCTTGCCACAGTCACTCCTGTAGTACAAAGAGCAAAGGCATAACCCATATTCCTGATATTTTTAACTAAGGCCATGAAGGAAAATAATGTCTAAAATAATACTGTCTTTGTGCATCATAGAATAACACCAAAGGGAACAACCTTTGTGGTTCACTCCTCCACACACTGTAGCTCTGTGGGTGCTGTATAGAAATGGGGTTAACACAGAGCTTCTGGAACAGTGCACTCATCCTCTTTTCTGTTTTGGGGTTTTTTTAAATTTCATTTTCTCATAAAACTGACCAGAGGGAAAAACATGTGGCTACTATTATCCTCTTCAAGGCCTTCTAACAGCCATGCAATATATCACTTAAAAAAATTTTTTTATTTTTTTTTAAATGAACAAGTTACCCTCCAGGCTGAAGATTGGTGAAACCTCCCATACTAGATAAAACCACCACTTTGGTTTTCAGCTGCAGCCCCTGCTGTGACTGCTCTTTTGAAGTGCTCACAGGTAGGGGCAGCCGAGCAGAGAGAGCCCTGCTGTTTTCAACCAAGGAGCCTGACCCTCCAGAGCTTACTTTCTGCTTGTTCTGGAAAAACTCCTGCTAAGCTGCAGGCAAAGGTATTCAAATAGGAGGCTGATAGGTACATTAGAAATGCTGCAATCGATTAAATGACATTTTGTGTGGGAGACAGGCTGAAGTTCAAACTAAGATCTTTGCTCCTATGTGTAACAGAGCTACGAACTGTATTTTAACCTGTGCTTTAAGGCTGGTGGCTTACCTTTGCTGTGGGGAGAGGATTTTTACCTACACCTGAGACTGAAGATGCTGTGGTATCACCTGCCTTTGAAGCAGACACAAAGATGACTTAAAGACTCTCTTCTCCATGCAAAGAGACAAGTTCGAACTAAGCTACAGCAAATTTAAAGCCAATGTTTGAAGACAGTAGGTTTCTTTTTCAGTAGAGAGGAGCTTCAACCCCAGCTGTGAGTACTTCAAAGGCATAGATGCCACAGCTGGAACTAGAGTTAGAATTAAGATGCCAGCTTTCAACTCGCATTACATTTCATGATTCAAAGTTTTACAGCACCAGTTTTATGAATGTACACATTTCAATAAATTAGAAGCCATCTATAACACTCATTTGTAGTTTTAAATATAGCTACACTCTAAAAATCTTATTTAGATGAGGTAGACATTTTAGCATTTGTGAATTATTTACATTTGTCAGAGGCCTCCCTTTCCAAAGGATCACAAATACACCTCCTGTAGCTTTGGTAAGGTGCTGGAAGTAAGATGTGCCTTTATTAGCACGTCAGGTAGAACTGTTCCTATGATCAGTCAAGGCCTCTGAAATATTTATACAATATACTGAGGAATGATCTCACAACCTGGCCACATGCAGTGTTCTCTGCAAAAAAAGGCCAGTGCTACTATAGGGAGAGTGAGCTTTATTCCCCAGACTTTGCTCAGAAACTGCCAAAACCCTTCAAGCACACAGCTTGGCATGTGAAGGGAGAGCTAAAAGCATGTCTGTGGCTTTTGCCACTCTGTAAGTGTGGCAAGGCAGGTGAGAACAACTTCACCACAGAGACTCAGCATTCAGGGGAAGGTCAGTACACGCTGGGTAAAAGCACAGATTCTATAACATTGCTTTAAATAGAAATCTCTCTGATAGAGGAGTCTGTGGAATAATCTACGAAAGATTATTTTTAAATCTATCTTATCCCTGATCCACAGATACATACTTCTTCCATTCCCCATCTCCTCAGTTTGGAGTCCCAAGACAGGATCCAGACCAGGCAAGGGATGCAAAAGGCAAACTCCCTGCTGGACTATTGTCTACAGGGGCTGTTAAGACAACAGGAGGAGTGGAAAAGTACCTTAAGAACAGGTTTATTAGGGGTTGTGAATTCCATTTTTTAGTCATGAGTTTTATTTCCTCTGAAATGGAGCTCTACTTTTAGGAGTTTGCCCTTCTATTTTTAATGAAAAAGCAAAGTCAATAATTTACAGCCTTGCTGACAAAAAGGGCTCTTAAAAAACTTAAGATTTTCTTAGTGAAGTAGCTTTATTTTACTTTGTCTCAATTATCCTATGGGCAAAACATTCTAGTTTAGTTGGCTTTATTTATGTTCCCTTTCCAAATGAAGACGATGGGATGACAAAAACAAAGAGAATGGGATGAAATCAGAAAGAAAAAGAAAAATTAAACTGAAGACAGCTCGATGCTTTCTAAG
>VWYK01070395.1:11764-31922 GCA_013399775.1 Semnornis frantzii | reverse complement strand
AATTTTCCCCATCCTGTTACACCCTTCCAGTCTCTGCTGTGCCAGTTCCAGCAAGGAACCACTAGACTCTTCTGTCCGTGCTTCCAGAACTTGTGCCTACGCCTGAATGCCCTTGACTTCTCCAAAGCCTGTCAAAGCTGTGAATGCTCACATCATGAGGCTACCTTGTTGTTCACCTTGGATACTTCAGAAATCTGTACCTCCCAGCACCTCTTCTCTTTTCTTTTCTGAATATAAGCTGGATTTGTTGCCAACCATAAGCTATTAATTCATGCTTACCCTTTGAAAGGAATTCTTTATTTTGCTGAGTTCTGATCATTTTAATCATTAAGGATTCTTGATTTATTATGGTTAACCACTGTAACCAACCATAAAGCAAAAAGAACTGTGAACATTCCTCTTTTGCACTCTGAAAATGTTGCTATTCTTGTTTTATAGGACAATGAGGTAAGAAAAATAACAGAAATGAGAACAGCATTTTAAAATAACATTGACAGGAATCTGTTTCCAGCCACTTAGCCTGTCACTGGACCCTTCTAGAATACACTTGGAAAGTTCCTTCAGTGACAATTACTAGAGACTATTGTAATGAAAGGAAAACTAATAAACAGAAGATACAGAACCCAGTGATTACTAAACAAGAATTTTTAATTAATACTGGCTGAATTATTTACAACAAAAGATTCAGTCACATAATTGCAAAGCCTTTCATGAGACCACAGGCAGCAAATTCATTTAGCTACTCCATTCTAAAAGTACTTCAGTATATATCCTTCTTACACAGCAAATACAAGATCAAGCACAGGAAAATCAACAACGACATAACAAAAGCAAGCTGAAGAATGAGGGGACTGCTTTCAAAACTAAAATAATAAATTGTTGCTTAATTATTCAGTAAAATTATTTCAAACTACAAAGGCCATGGAACCACTATTAACGTTTCCATTAGCAAGCAGCATGTCTTTGTTCCTGTTATGGTTATTACTGCTAGCAAGGGATTGTCACTACCTGCAAGCTACTCCATGCTTCATATGGCTCTAACAAAAACAGGATCAGTCTCAGAAAAATCTGAAGGAAAACCTGGTCTTTCTTTAAATCAACCAAGTGAAACAGAACTTGAAAGAAAAGAGAGGGGATGGCCAACCAGGTGGTGTCAGGGGGGCAGGATATCTGCAGTGCTGTCTGTTCCAACAGGTTTCCAGCTCTATCAGATTTGTGCATCGATCAGAGACTGGTTTTGTCTGAGCTGGTCATGGACTAGTGCCCAGGCAAAATGCCCAGAGCAGTACTGGCTGTTGGCCCTCGCAACAGCTCCAGGATGCTGAATCCTCGTGGGTGGGCTAAAACAGCCTCTTTTGAACATTCAGCATCTGAGCATCCTCGTGACAGTACACACAGCACAGCATGGAAGAGCCTCCTGGTCTCATCCCCAGGATGGCCAGGAACAGAGGACACTGACCAGACACATGCCAACAGCGACTCTCTCTGTGAAGGCTGTAGGGGTTTATAGCACTTGAAAACTGATCCAGGAGTTTAAAGAAGCAAGAATATTCTCTAGTCTTATGAATTTCCCTTAAGTGTGTTCAAGGTGCAGGATGGGGCTTAGCTCATGTAGTCTGAGAAAAGCTAAAGAGAATTAGAGATACTCAGGATTATTTCCTGTCTGCATCGTGTTTGTTGAGGTGGAGAGTGGTTCAGACACTGTCATCCCAAAAGGAGAACAGTAGCAGACCAGAAGGATGTTTTTCTGAGCCTGGTTGTAAGTTACACAGAACAAATTTTGTGTAAATCAGACAAAAATGTACTGCTGAGCCACTAGAGAGGCAATGAGTCTGCCAGAGAATGGACGAACTGCTTGGAGTACAACTGGGATCCTCTGCTCAGTGTTTCTGGTCATTGCTTCTAAACTGCAGAAAAGAGGTGCTGCCAATTGTTTATCACTTCTGTCTATTCTGCTACAAGCATCAGACATGCAACAGCATTTAAACAACCAGCTGTGGGTTCCAGAACAAACACACAATTGTACACACTCCAGTCACAAGGCAACTCTTGTTTTTCTTCACCACAGATTCAAGGCCTCGGATAAGAATTAATTTGTCCTTGAAGTGATGCAATCTGAGCATTGACAGAATGCCAAATGCAGTTTGGGGTTGGTTGGTTGGTTGGTTGGTTGGTTGGTTTTTAATAATGCCCAAGACCAGAAGCCTACCCAAAAATTGGCCACGATTGAGTCAGTATCACCGAGCACTATCAGAACCCAAATCTGCTGCAGTGGGCATGGGGGCATTTGATTTACTCTGTTATTTGACAGGAAAGCACCTAAAAACATGCTAATAACTCGGTCTGTAATATTTTCCTTTCCTCTTTTTTTTTTCTTCTTTTTATTTTTTTTTCCTCCTTTCCAATTTGTCGCTGGCAGTCTCTTTATTTTGCAGCCATCAACTTGTAATCTTTGCAGCTCATCTGCCACCTTGTGGCCTCATTGCAGAATTCTCCTGGAGCTGAGAAGGAGGAATGCGTTTCCCAGCAAAACCTCTGCATCTGCTCTGCTCTTGCCAACCTGGCAGATACAGTGGCCTTTACTATTATTAGCGTGATTAGCTTTTCATCCCACAGTGTCAAAAATTAGAAATCCAAATATGGAACTACTCATCCAGCAGGTCACATCTGTAAGCTATCGATATTAGTTGGTCTGTGAGCCTTGTATACATGCCTATCTATGTGGCAATAGAATCAGTTACACCTCTTAAATCACCTGCATGAAATTCAGAATACATCCATCATATAGCATGATATAATATACAGCTATATAATGACAGAAAGAGAAACTGAAAAAGACTTTGTGATCTCACCTAATCAATCTTCTGCAAAGCTGAACCGAATCTAACAGATTATTCCTGACAGGTATCTAAGCTTTTCATAAAACCCTCAAACAGCAGAGATTGCTCAGCTTCCCAATAAACTATTCAAGTGCTAACTGCCTTAATACTAGAAGCTTCTTTTCATATTTAAGGTAAGGCACTGGGTTTAATCCCATCACTTTCTGTCCAGCAGAGACATGATGAAGAGTTTATTATTGCCTTTCACATGCACATAAAACATTAAAGAATAGGTATTAAACTGTTTCTCTGATATTAACTGATTCTGACACAGCTAAATGGTGGATATTTACATTAGCATTATCTGGACCTGAATTATTCACAAATGTCTAGAGATTTTGCATGTCCAATTTATATCTCATTGAAGAGGCTTGATTTCTGAAGTGTCTCTTTGCTAAAATAGGTCTCTATACAGAAGAGGGGGGAAAAAATGAGAAATCTGGAAACTAGGGCACCAAAAATAACTGGCTGTTTCTTAAAAAACAAACACTGATATTGTGAAGAGCGAATCAACATCTTTATCTTATGGTGATAAAAGTTTTAGCTAAAGAGGGTTCAAGTGCTTCATCTTGCTATCTTGAGAACTTTGTAAATNTTTAGCTCAATTTCAAAGACAACTGCTACTCCATCTGGTGCAGCAGAATGCATTTACAGAGTTGAAGTGCATGATCTACATGCTGATACCATTGTGTGAGCTGCACAGTTACTGCTCAAAGACAGATTATATCTGCACATCAAAAGGATCTGACAGAATATTCCAATGTAAGGTGTTCAGAAAGAGTAGCCATGCTTACAGCTAGTGCCATGCCTATTAAAGGTACTTATGTACATCACTGACATTAATGACATAATGCTTAACCTTATCTGGTTATTTACTGAGATCTGTTTTTACATAAAATGTCACCTGACATAGAGTTTTTTTTGGCTGAAAGGGTGAAATGTACAGTAGAACAGACCAGAGAGGTAAAATAATTTAACACCCTTTTCAGTCTTTGCTTTGAATTGTCCCTCCCATCACCAGTTCTTTCAATGGTAGAAATCAAATATACTTTCTGCCTTCTGTGGTGCTGCCTACTAATATTTTTCTCTAATACTTTGGTCCACATCATCTATTACAGACCAGAAGAAAGGTTGTCAGAAGGTTCTCATTCACCTACAAATAAGGCAATTTTGACTTTGAAGACAGAGACTTTTCGGGGCCTCTAACAATTGTTCAGGGAGGTTGTGGCTGCTCCCTCCCTGGAGGTGTTCAAGGCCAGGTTGGACGAGGCCTTGAGTGACCTGTACTAGTGGGAGGTGTCCCTGCCTATGGCAGGGGGGTTGGAACTAGATGATCCTTGAGGTCCCTCCCAACCTTACCATTCTATGATTCTATAATTGCAGTACCTTGCTGCAGCTGTTCTGTAGGCACATTTGCAAACATTAACCCCTCATTCACACCAGCCCAGTTAAACCTCATCTTGTATCAGTACATGGCAACAGATGTGCATCTTGTCCAGAGGAGACTCTACACCTTTTCTGGCTAAAGAACTTTAGGCCTCAAAATTGATTGTGATAGGAACTGGATTCTTTCAGTCCAAACCAACCCAAATGATCGGAAACCTTTGACTGCCATTTATCGACAGGAGATGAAAAGTTAAAACTCAGCTCACCAGAGGGCCATGTCTGACACTTCTCTTGGAGAGTCACTTTTATTTTTCCCAGGTGGCTATGATGGTACTTGCTGAAGGTTATCTTCCTTCTGTTTTGCTTAGAAATGGATCAATATGTTTGCCAAAGGCCAAGAAAGACAGTAGAGTTTGAGACTATTTTGCCTGTCTACAGTTGTTGGACATGAAGAGGGTTAAAAAAAAAAAAAAATCCAAACTGCTAGGCCAGTGACAGATGAGTTTTGTGTCTCCAAGAGCAAGTCCAAGTCCAAATATATAGTTTTTTCTATTGCTGAAGGATCACAAATTCCTCAGCTTGTCTCCATGGAGGTGCCTTATGCTCAGGGTGGAGACTGCCCCCGCTCTCCCCAGATCAGCTGGAGGGACCTCCCCCACAACCCCCAGCTTCCTCTACAGGGAGCCACCAGTACACAGAAGCCACAAAAGTTTGCTAGCACTGGCCCTGATCCTTGTGATGGAGAAGATAAATCCCAGATGCTTTCCCAATACTATGTATGTGCTGGGAATGGACAGGGAGATGTGTGTGATGGTGTGTGTTAGGTAAGGGAGCTCAGCTGTTCCTGGCTCAGCCATACAGACTGCAGTTACCATCATGCTTCAGTCTCTCCGCCAGCCCTGAACACCGATGCTGCCGTTTCCACTGGCAGAAAGCAATGCCAGGAAGCCTCTAGGGCAGCATATTGCCCTCAAGCACAAGGACAGCACTGTAGGCTCCTGCAGACACACTCTCTGTTTTCTGATCACACAGCATCTACCACAATGCAGTCCTCATCAACAACTAATGCACGTTTTCCATGAGCTAAGAGCTAAGGATTTACTATAAGTGGGCACTAAGTACAAACTGCATTTGGTTGCTTTGCACTTGAAGTGTTTGTGCTGCAAAATCAAACACTGGTGATCCCTGCTTTAAAAATAACAGGGTGCAACAGGTCCAGCTGCCTCTAGGATAGAAATATAATATGTCAGTGCTGTTGGATTTCCACTCAAAGTGTACTACATCAATCCTAATGATTCTCACAACTGTATAGGTCACTGCTGCTTTCTGAAAATGGAGAATATCCACCTACTAAACCTGTTTGACAGGCAGGACTGTTCATTGGGAACAAACATGAGGTGGTCAAGCTTGTTTACATTTTTTTATAACAGAACTGCTTGGGAAGGCTTGCAGGAAGAGCTTTTGTGTGAGAAGCAATGACCACCGTATAACAGTGGAGATCTGTGCACCGGCTCCCTCAAGATCAAGCCAATCAATGAGTGTGC
Source organism: Semnornis frantzii (assembly GCA_013399775.1). NCBI lineage: Eukaryota > Metazoa > Chordata > Aves > Piciformes > Ramphastidae > Semnornis > Semnornis frantzii. The sequence continues at coordinate 26,113 of VWYK01070395.1, read as the reverse complement.
TGCAGAGTCCTCAGAACACTCTCTGTCCTAAGTACTTCCAAAGCAGCCTGGAAAACACTCTAACAAGACATAGAGATGGTCAGAGCAGGCAACAGAGAAAATAAATTCTTTGTGGCCACTGAAGACACAGGGTGGATAAAGAGCACAAAAGCAATGACACTAAACAGGAGAAATAAAAGTATAAGGAAGCTGATCTAGGATCATATTTTTACCAAGGAAGTCTAGGAAGGAGGCGACAAGGGAAGATTCAACATGGTTGGTAAAGGATAAAAGATGGAAAATATTTACCAGGACCTTTGGAATTGAGAGAGAAAGAAAGAAAGATAAAGTTTACAAGCTAGGCAGCATCCCTGTAGAGCATCTGATGAGATCACAGCTGGGTCTCGTGTGCTACTGCTTCTTCAAATTTCTCACTTACATATGCATATAAGACCATCTGCATATATTATTTTCTATTTCAGAACTAGTCCAAAGGAATCCCTTGAATAATACATTTTTTATGTATACCAATATTTTAAAAATAAAACAGTTCTGCATTATTTGTTCCAATCTGTCTGCAGTTTAAATTATGCTGCAGCAGAATGTTTCAGCATGAGTTGCATTTGAAATATAAAATTGTTTATGCTGCTTTTTTTTTCCCCCTTTCCAATTGAAAACAACCCAGTGTACAAGTTGTAATGGATTTTTAAACACATTTATCATCAAAGAGTCTTTCCAAGCAGGAAAAGCCAGCAAGTGGAACACAGATGGACCTTTCTTACAACATTTCCCCATGGTATGGCCATGTATTGTACAAAATATGATACCAGAAGCTTACACTCTCTAATTGCATTTTCTTTACATTTGTGATGAATCAAATTTTCAGCTTAAAAAACAGAGAACAAATTCTTTAAGTACCATAATTAAACAGAACATGCTTTTCTTCATGCCTTTCTCTACACAGCCTTCCTCCCTGACATTAATCATGTAGGAAAACCCAAACAAAACTCTTGAGACTGTGGAGCACTCCTACCAAAGGACTCATCATTTCTCAATAAAGAGCTCAAAGATACTTATTGCTCAAATGAGCAGACCCAGAAGTGGGTAAGAACATCCTGAAAACCACAAATTCTATTTGCTCTGATTTTTATAAAGTGGTAATTTATGATTAATTATTTGCCTATCTACCTATCATAGACACAGGCTTCTTCTGTTCTTACTGTGAAGGGCACTAAAAGAATCACTTACACCCATATTTATAAACTCTCTGGATGCAAGAGTGTTGAAGAAAGGCTGCACTGTTATTGTGGGGATGCCTTTCCTCTAGGGTTGCTCTTGCAAGAAGGGATTTTATTACTTATTTTGTCCAGGCAGAACAAATGGTGAATGGTTTTGTGGCTGTCCAGAGTGAGAGTTTGATCGTCTTTTCTGAACATCTCTGTACACTGTGAATGCTTTACATAAACTTAAGTAAGAACTCAGATGAAGAAAATATCTAGATTTCATGCCACAGATATTTCTTTTAGCAAGAATTGGGTTTTCAAGGCTCCAAGATTTACCATTGTTTAGGGATAACAAAATGCATGTCATTGACCTTTCCACTGGCTGCCTCAAAAGGAGAATTTCTTGAATCTGTGGTGTCACTAAATATCCAATCCATTAGCAAGAGACAGAGCTGTGTGGGTTTTCAGCTCTGAATTACTCAGCCAAGGAAACTGTTAAGAAAATAGTAAGAAATAGAAGATTTATCTTCATTTCAGCTTCATAATTAGTAACAAAGTGTAAATTGGACACAAAACCTCACAAAAAGTGCCAAGAATCATGAAGAATATAGGTAAACAGCAACATCAGAGCTACCACTTATAAGTAGGGGTTTGAGCAGAGGTTTAGATATGCCTAGGCTGCAGCTGTAAATGCAGGGAATTGCAAAACTGAACATGCTGGTTGACCCAAAGATGTACAAATGGTTGGGCTTTTTTTTAGGTGTTGCACTCCTGCAGATTAATGCTGTATTAGTTTTATGGTCCAAAGGACCTAGCAAGCCCAGTTTGTAACCTAAATTTACAATCCATGCCAGTGTGCCCTGAAAACATGTTTCATGTGGTGAAGCTCTGGAGGGTTAACCCAACACACAACCCTTCCAGGTTTTGCTCTGTCCAGAACTCAGCAGAGGTCTAATTTTCCCCTTCAAGCAGAAGGTCTTGCTTCAAGCAGACCTCAAAGATTTCAGGCAGCCTTGTCTGGCCATATCTGAGAACATACTTGAGCTAAATCTCCATCAATGCCCACTATCTTGCTGTATATTGTAGTGACATACACCCACCCCTTAAGTTCTGCTACAACACTGACTGCCAGCTCTGCTTCTGATGAAGAGAATCTCAGGATGAGGGACCTGGGGCTGCTGGTGGATGAGAAGCTCAATATGGGCTGTCAGTGTGTGCTTGCAGCCCAGAAAGCCAACCAAATCCTGGGCTACATCAAGAGAAAGGTGGCCAGCAGGGAGAGGGAAGTGATCCTTCCCCTCTACTCTGCAGTCGTGAGACCCCACCTGGAGTACTGCATTCCAGTTGTGGAGCCACTATTATAAGAGGGATATGGATGTGCTGGAGCATGACCAAAGGGCTGGAGCACCTCTCCTATGAGGAGAGACTGAGGGATTAGGCGCTGTTCAATTTGGAGAGAAGGACCCATGGTGACCTTGTTGTGACCTTTCAGTATCTTAAAGGGGCCTATGAGAAAGCTGGGAAGGACTTTTTAGGATGTCAGGTAGTGGCAGGACTAGGGGGAATGGAACAAAGCTATGAATGGGTAGATTCAGACTGGATGTCAGGAGGGGGCTCTTCACCATAAGGTTGGTGAGACCCTGGAATGGGTTGCCCAGGGAGGTGGTGGAAGCCCCATCCCTGGAGGTGTAAGGCCAGGCTGGATGAGGCTCTAGACAGCCTGATCTAGTGTGAGGTGTCCCTGCCCATGGCAAGAGGGTTGGAACTAGGCGATTCTTGTGGTCCCTTCCAACGCTGATTGATTGTATGATTCTGTGAAGGACTCATAAGGCTTAAGGCTTGCAGATAGAGAGGATGTGGAATACTCTTTTCTTATTAAAAATAACTACATGACTGTCATTTTGAGTATTCACTGCAATAAACGTGCCAGCAAGGAGGAATGTGTTTGACAGGTGTGAAGATGTTATCACTTTAGTCTACTCCACCAGGGATCAAAGAGAAATTCTGAATTCTTGCATATTTCCAATAGGTTTTAGGGTCTTTACAGATCTGGTATTTGTGCTCAGACATTGCAATGTATTACAAAAGGAGTACAGTGAGGTTCACATAGAAGGCACTGTGAAGAATGATCAATAGGTTTGTCCTTACACAGATCTTTTTTCTGAACAGAGGCTCTCTCTCTTGAGAGGTTGTCAGTGCTCACCCCTGTAAGCTTTCTTAACACCCAGAATTTCATAGCTTACATGCAGTGTGACAGAGGAAAGCATATCTCTGGTATATCATTCCCCATGTCCTCTCACTCCTTGAACACTAGTCTGGGGATTTCTTTGATGAAATGATATTTTACCATCCATCAGAAAAAAGACTGGGAGGGACTTTCAGACACAGAATCTGATGGGTCTTTGCCATTCCTGACACAACCTTGTCTGCTTTATTGTTTGTTAAAAAAAAAAAAAATACACAAAAAACCACCCACGACAACCACCCAGCACTAGTAATTCCTTAATCTCCCCAAACAGTCAGCCAGTATTGGTCTGAGACCATCTAGGGAAGATTCAACACAGAGAGAAAACAAGTTATTAAAAGATACCTAAAACTTCAGTAAATAACCCTGCTTTAAAGGAATAATGATCTTTTGACATAGATGTTTTGACTAAAAAAAAAAAAAATCCATTACTGAAATAAAATAAAAACAACAAAATGTCTCTTCAGGTGCAACAAAACAAAGAAATGGAAATGAATGTATTTATAAGAAGGATGCAATAGGAAGAGGCCAGTTTCCTAAAACCTCTTTTGCTATAATCACAGCTGCATGGAATAGATAGGCAAAAGCCCAGTGTTTTTCTTAGAAAACAATTTCTGTCTCGCTAGGACAGTAGAGTATGCTCACTGCTACTTTTGAAAAAGGCTTTGAAGGAAAAGGGGAGAAATCAGGTATTCCAGAGGCCACAGGTTGTCAGCTCTAACCGCACCAGATGTTGTGCTCATTGATGTCTTTGCACCTTTGGTGTGCCTTTAATACACATTGACTTAACGTGTCAGGCAAAGCTTAACTTCCCCCTAAATTTGCTGTAAAGTATCTTTGAGAGTAATGGTGCAAAATAATTCTCTCTCTCCTCCCATGGATGTACAGAGGTCTCTGTACACTTGGCCAGGATATGCCTATGTGTCACCTCCGCATGTACCTAAGCAGTACTTTTTTATGCTGGGGTGAAACAGATTTTAAACATAAATATCCCTGTGATTTGTACAGCTACTCAAGAGGCAATAAAAATCATATCCTTATACCCCTATGTCTTTAGTTCTCCCAGGAACTAAATTTGATCCTGATGTTAGCAGACGCTGAATGCTTAAGAGTCTGCTTTCCATATGAATTTATTCCTGAAGTACAGTTGAAAACTCTCAGTAGAGATGGTGTGCCACTAATCACACAGCACATGGTTAATCTGCTTTGAGGGACCCAGTGAGATTTTCCCACACTCTGGAGATTGTGAGGTCTGCCCATTGCTGGACAAGGTGCACTTGAAATGAAAGGCTGGCTTACAGTCTTTAGAGCTTCAGTTTACTATGTGATGAGTGCATTAGTGCATTTATATATGTATAAAGTTTTATATATATATATATTGCTTCCACCCTTTTTATTGATAGTCTAAATAAACACTCTAGACTTCTCTTCTGATTTACAAGATGGGCAATTAATGTCCACATAAAAAAACTGAGACTCTGTCTTTACCATCGGCAGCTGCACTTCAGTTGCTGGAACTACAGAACTGTTACTATGGCCAATGTACATTCTTGCAACACAGAGTCCTAATAAGAGCTGAGGTGGTGACTGAAATATTCACAAATCAAGTGGCTGAGCTGTTTGCTAGGTGTGGGAGAGACAACCTATAAGTTCTCCCCTTAAATCTAATAATACTCAAACAAGTGAACAGATCCAGTTTTCATGTACTCATTTTTCACATACTGACAAATATTATTCTGTATTATTGCCTACCCTCAGGAGAAAAGGTTAAGCAATCATTTAATTGACAGACATTCCAGTCAGAACACCAGAGTAATATAGAACTTTGATCAGATAGTGTTTAGCAGTGTATTTTAAAGTCATGCCTAAAAATGTAGGCATAGAAGTGCACTTGAAAGACAGGGAGGTGAGTCAGACATCCAGCAATTACATTGTACTTACAATGAGTGAGAAGGTTGCTGCTGGGAGGTCAAGAGAGATCACTCTGTGAAGCAGTGTTAAATGAAGCAGTTGCCTTGTGTCTTTCTTCAGAACTGGTCTGTGAAACACACCATCTAGTAATTTAAAGGTGACACGAAGAATAAGGCAGAGTGTTTTCAGGAGGAAAACCTGGCCATATCCATATACTGCCATTTGCAAAAGCCTGGGCAAGAAAAGATGAAAGACGACTTTGTATGTAAGTCAGTGCACCTCTGTATGCTCCAGCTCTCTGCTGAAGGGTGAAGAGGAACTCTGATGGTCTCGTTCAGGATCTTTGCGCAGCGGCGAGGCTTGATTTCATGCACTGAGGTTTAATTCTGACATCCACTGACAGGTAGAGTAGCTTATATTATAGATGCAGTTGTATACAGAATGAGTTATTCAGAAAATACTATGACTGCCACGGTGTTTCCATCCCCAAAATATAATTTTTTCACCATTTTCATCTGAGCACATTTTTCCTGTCTTCCTTTAGTTTGACCATGCCCAGCATGCAAAATCAGAGCAACTCATAGGCACTTTCCTTTGTACAGTGAATGAGATGATCATTAGAAAAAGTACTTGATCATAGCCATCTCCTACACCCTTGATATCAAGTACCAGCTGCTGGTCCTGCATGGTGTGCTCCCTGATTTCCTTGATTCATCTATGGGCTTGCTGACCTTGTGTCCAACATTCTGGGCCTTCCAAAATTCTTTCTGTTCCTCAGATGTCTTCATCTACATGCAATACAGTTAAATTTAATCTTAGAATCATAGAATCATTTTCTTGGAAAGGACCTTTAAGATCATAGAGTTCGACTGTTTGTCCAGCACTGCCAAGTCCACCCCTAAATCACATCCCTAAGCACCACATTTACACATCTTTTGAATACCTCCAGAGATGGTGACTCAAATGTTTCCCGGAGCAGCCTTCATCAAACAGCAGCACGCAAAAGCTAGGCACTATTTTGCTTGGAATAGCACATACACATAAAGTAGTTATGACCATTGTCCCAAGAGGTAACCTGAATCTGAGTGCTGCTGATTGCTGTGAGAAAAAGATGTCCAGTGTGAAAGTTACAGTCTGGCACAGTTCAGCATATTTCAACATCAATAACTTTATGCTGAATGTTGAGAGATTAAAGATCCCCACAAGTGCTGAGCTGACCCCCTAGTTTCTCCTTTGTGACTACAGTGGAAGCTCATGATAGTATTTGCCCTTTAATAGGATTTCAAAAGCCTTCAGAATGCTTTAATAATAATAATAAAAAAACACAATCAATGGAAAATAAAGCTGCACTTTCAATTAACGAGGACAATTACTTCTAATTGTAAAGCTCACACATTTTTCAAAGGAAGAGATATCATTCTGCCTTAATTGCTGGGTGTGTTGAATAGGCAATTAAAAACACATTAAATTTGGACCCACAGATAACAAGGAGAAAATTTCTGTCCTGAGTAGATTACAGTTGTGAATGTGCCTCTGTTTTCACTTTAAAATCAATAAAGGGGTTCCCTGGGCATATTTTCATGGTTCCTCCATTATCAGTGCAGATAAGATAGCAGCATTTCCATTACAAACAGCTGATGTTCAGAGGGAGTAGACAAGCTATTCCTGCAGACAGAAGTGTGTCGGCCCAGGAGAGCTGGATCTGTGTTCCTTTAAAAATACTTGGCTGCTTGGGCACCCCTTGGCCCCACAGTGGCTGCCCTCTGTGCTCTGGGAAATGAACCCCAGCAACTACATCATGATGGGTACTGAGTTAGTTCTGAAAGGCAGGTGCTCTAAGGGAAATGGGCTCCCTAACTGAAGCATGTCAGCTTACCCCACACACTGCTGTATGCTGTTAACTTCCTGCAGGAAGTAGCTTCCAACTGCAGAAAACAAGGGTTGATGTGATTGCTCACTCTTTCTGCTGTCTCAGTCCTGCCAACATTAAGTACCTCAGCCAGTTTTACAGAAGAATTTGACACTCCTTGGACAGAATGGCAGCCATACCCAGGGCTGCATCTAAAGCAGCACAGCCACCAGTTCAAGAGAAGTGATTCTGTCCCTCTGTTCCACTTTAGTGAGGCCACATCTGGAGTACTGTGTCCAGCTCTGGAGTCCTCAGCACGAGAAAGACATGGCCTGTTGGAGCAGGTCCAGAGGAGGACACAAAGAAGATCAGAGGGATGAGGCACCTCTCCTACAAGGAAAGGCTGAGACAGTTGGTGTTGTTTAGCCTGGGGAAGAGAAGGCTGAACAACCCCAAGAAGACCTTATTGTAGCCCTTCCGTACAGGCCAGTAAGAAAGAAGGGGACAAGCTCTTTAGCAAAGTCCATAGTGATGGGATGATGGGTGAAAGTTTTACATTTAAAGAGGATAGATTTAGACAAGACAGAAAGAAGAAATTCTTTACAATGAGCAGGGTGAGGCAGGCCAGAGAGGTGGTAGGTGCTCCACCCCTGGAAACCTTCAGTGTCAGGCTGAGTGGGGCTCTGGACAACCTGATCTAGACTGCAGGGGATTTGAACTAGATTACCTTTAAGGACTAGATGACCTCTAAAAGTCCCTTGTAACCCAAACCATTCTACAGTTCTACAGACATAATGTAGCAGACAAGCCCTGGAGAGCCATGTTCTCTTCTGCTAAATAGCATCATCATGTGACAAACACACATGTGAATCCATTTATGTTGCTATTTATCTGTAGGACATATGCAAAACAACAGTGACAGTTGAATGTACTTTCTAAACCAGGATCATTTCTGTATTCCAGCTCCATTCTACTTCATGTAAATCCTGCCTCTCTACAGTATACTTTCTCAACTGAGGAAACCAGTGCTCTCTCTGAGGGCACTAATAACAAATACAATTAATAATTCCTGGAGATTATGAGTAGTTGAAAGGATATTAAGTGTAAGATAGCCTCTAAGAACAAAAGCTCTAGCTGTTCATCACTCCAGCCTGTCATGCTGTAGGAGTAGCAGAGGGGTAGAAAGGTGTAATACAAGCCTTGTACATAACAAATGTTCAAACCAGTGCTCAGAAGAGATGCTGAGGATTCAGATTGCTGCCTCTGAACTTTCCTTGGCATTAAAGCTAATGTACATTAGAAAATTCTTTAGGTATTTTTCTGTTCACACACTCCAGTGAATTTGTCATACTTAATAGAAAATTACTATTATAAAAAAATACTTTCAAAGCAAAAACAATCCAGTAATTGACATTCTTTTGGTTAGCTCTATGCTCAGGAAAGCATAAATCACTTATTTAATTTATCATGATTAATCATGCACATAAATTTTTTCCGTCAAGCTATCTATCTTTACTTGAGCTGCTTGCATGCCTGGAGCTAAGACAGTAGAGAGCTGACTAAAAGTAAAGGTAAGCTTGTTGGAGTTTAACTTCATCAGCAATCAAGCACCACACACTCCCTTGCTTACTCCTCCCCAAGTGAGGCCAAGGAGAGAAACACAAGTCTGGGCTCCAGAATCCCAGCCACTGGTCTAATGAGCACAACCAAGGTGTGCAGAGGGAGGAACAGCAGCAATAAATATGACTGATAACTGATATGAATGAGCTGTGTAAATGAGGACAGGTGATAGTAATGCAAGGGTTCCCTGGGGCTCCAACGTGTCTGGGTTCTGCATCCATGATGTTTCTCATCATTTTATGTGTAAATAGATTCAGCACAGATGGAGAAAGGGAATTGTAGAGCTTCGGACACAGAGTATGTCAGCAGAACTGGTTGGAAAATTTCTATCTAAAGCTAAGTTCATTGGAACAGAAACCATTTGAGGAAGCCAGCTGTCGTGGTAGGCCTAAGCAGGCCAAATTGGGTTTGTACCTCTCCTGGCTTGCCCAGACATGTTTTTCTGCTCTCCTTCCTGCTGTTTTGGGGAGAGCAACCGCAGGAAAATGGACAAAGAACCTGGAGCCACTAAGTCTGGGGTCTGTGGCCTGCCCAGACCCTGCAGTAAACAAGGTGCACAGGGTTGCCTTGTGCAAGGCTGTGTTCTGCCCAAAGAAGGGTAAAGCAAGCCTATGGCTTCACCTAATATGGGCAAATCTTGAGTAACTGCCATTTGATTGGCTATCCTGTGTCCAAAGGCCCATTAGTCTTGAGCTATATTGGATAAAAGGAGATGAGCAGGGAGCACAGACACCTTTGCCATTCCAAGGTGTGTCTGTGCCTGCTGCCTCTGATGCCTCCACACATTTGGCCTGCACAGCCGGCGTGACACCGCAAGACATCTGCCTGCACCTGGAAGCCTTCTGCCCAGGGGGAAGCCCTGCAGAGAACACAAATCATCCAGAGAGCCAGCNGCAAAGCCTTCTCTGCCAGTTTAAATTGAGTTCAATTAATGTTTATATCTAATAGTTATTTCTGGATCCTATTATAACCTGTATATAGTTTCCATAATGTTGCAAAGAGCCTGTTAATATTATTATTAAATGGTGATGGGGGTGATGCGAGTTCTGAATATTTAATATTAATAAACTGTTAATATTTTTAAATATTGTCCTGCATTAATTAATTATCCCTATCTCCATCACACCAGCTCACTGGACCTGAAACTGGACTTGAAATTAGAATATTTCTCTGCTCTCAGGGAAAGGTTAAATGGAGAACTTTCCTTTGCATTTGATGTGCATTTCATGTTCAAAAGTGTTAGTATAAGCCAGGATTTTAAAACACTAAATTTATGTATATTTTAACAAAAAAAATCCTCCAATATGATGATGACAAAAACAAAACAAAAAAATCCACATATTTGACTGAAAAATGTTGATTTGTACAATATTAGAATATTCCAGATATAGCAAGCTGAGCAGTCCAAGTGAATACTCCATAGTCAGAATGTGAGGTGCATAACTACAATGCATTACATTAGGGAGTGTCAAGATGTATTTATAATTTGAAGGACTTTGGAGGCTGAAGCAGCTTCGGTGTGGAATATAAGATACCAATAAAAAGCGAAGCAATCTTGAAGAGAGCTGTGCTGTGTTCCTAGGAAAGCGAAGCAGCAAAAGATGAACTGTGACCACAGGTGCATACTTAGTTGTCTCCCTTTATAAATATGCATCAACTAAAACCAAATACATCTACTGTATCTGTCTTAATATGTGTGTAAAGACCTAATCAATATGAAGGATAACAGAGTACAGGTTTAGTCTGGTGAATGCATGGAAGTAGTACATGGACATGTTAATAGAAGTCTGGGATGGTAATGAGTGTATGAGTGCTTCTATAAATACACACACATGGGCTGTTTGCACTGAACTTTGCATTTACAGGCGATGCTGAAGCAGCAGTTTGCCACTTTTCTTCCTGACTGGGTCACTGCTAATCAATAGCCTTATAAATCAGTGCTTTTAGGCCACTCCCAGTCTGATTCCTTGTGTAAACATTTGTCAGGTCCAATTAATGACTAGCCAGGTCTGCTGCTCTCCCTTTCCCTCATCTTGGCATTGCACTGAGCACAGGTTGCATTTGTTGTAGCAGTTGTAGTTGTTTTTCTTTTCCAGTGGTGATGAAGAAAAACAAAAGACATCACAGCCTCCTTTATCAGCGACATTTTGAGGCTTTCTGAGCTGGGGCTTATTCCATTCCCCTTGCTTCTGTAAAGGGATGGGGTAAATTAATGAATGCGAGACAATATATAAAAATATTAACAGTTTATTAATATTAAATATTCGGAACTCGCATCACCCCAATCACCATTTAATAATAATATTAACAGGCTCTTTGCAACATTATGGAAACTATGTACAGGTTATAACAGAATGTGGAAATAGTTATTAATATATACATTAATTAAACTCGATATGAACTGGAAGAGAAGGCTTTGCGGTCAGTATACCGCTTGCTCACTAGATAAGCATAGGACATAAAGGAGCAACTTTCTGCTTAGGGCAGAAGGCAACCAACAATTACAAGAGGCTTTGGCATTTACCCACAAAATTATTATCTGACAGTACCCAAGGCAGGGTTGCTGTCGGTAGCCGTCAGCGGCTTTAGAGTCTCCCCTGGGCTTCTGGGGAAGGAGGCAGACGATCTCTGACCTGTTCCTGGCTCTCTGGACGATCTGTATTCTCTCCAGGGCTTCCGTCTGGGCAGAAGGCTTTCAGGTACAGGCAGGACGTCTTCCAGTCACGCTGGCGGTGCAGGTCAAATGCGTGTAGGCATGGCGGTATCACAGGCACGGGCACGGTACGGCACAGCACGGGCACGGCACAGGCACGGGCACGGCACACCGTGTAATGGCAAAGGGCTAAAGGCAAAGGCAAAAGGCAAAAGGCAGCGTGCTCTCTGCTGACCTCCCTTTTATCCAATGCAGCCCGAGACCAATGGGCCTTTGGACACAGGACAGCCAATGAAATGGCAGTTAGCCAAGATTTGCCCATATTAGGTGAAACCATAGGCCTGCTCCACCCTGTTCTGGGAAGAACACGGGCCCTGCGCAAGGCAGCCCCGTGCACCTTGTTTACCACAGGGTCTGGTCAGGCAAGGGACCCCAGACTCAGTGGCACCAGGCCCTTTGTCCCTTTTCCCACCATTGCTCTCCCCCAAAACAGCAGGAGGAAAGCAGAAAAATATGTCTGGGCAAGCCAGGAAAGGTATAAACCCAATTTGGCCTGCCTAGGCCTACCACGACACCTTCCCAATTGACTCCAAAGGAATCATCAAGGAAAGTCTCCCTTTGGGAAAAAAAAAAAAAACAAACAGGAAGAGCATGCAAGTATTGGTGGGAAGCAAAGTATGAACAGAGTGACTAGTGCAAGCAGTGTGGCCACAGGCATGGACAGACCAACCAACCAAACTCCCTTCATATAATAATACAAATCATAAAATCATATAGAAACAGAAAGAATAATAGAGAACTTTGTCTGAGTGAAGGAACGTTGCCAGGGAAGTCCCTCAAGGATCTGTCCCAGAGTTTGTTCAGCTCAGCATATTCATAAATGGTGTGGAAAAGGGAACAAATAACACAAAATTATTCAGAATAGTCAAATCTGTACTCTTTTCAAAGCCTCACAAAAGAATCTCACAATGCTGAGTGACAGAGTGATAAGATTGCAGTTGAATTTCAATGCTGATGAATATAAAATAATGCATTTGAAGGGGGAGAAAACATAACCACAAATACAAAATTATAGGTTGTAGGAATTATAGAAAGGGAAGAGAAGGATAGGAGAGATCTGCATAGCTAGGAACGGTGCATACCAAAATATCTGCAAATAATTATTCACAATGCCCAAGAAATAGGTAATCTGGAATAAATTTATAAAGAAGGAAGGGTTTGGGTTTTTTCATTAAAAAAAAAAAATCTCATGTACTTAGTAATTAAATTGTGGAACTCACTGTCATAGGAAAACATAATGAAAAAGGCAAAAATCTGATTCATAAAAGAGCTTAAAGTTACCAGTGGAGAATATGTGATTGCATATTAATTCTGGCTCAGAAATTCTTTGAACTGCTGTTTTCCAGGAGCTGGTAGGATATACTAGATAAAGATTCATACAGACCTATTAATCCTCATCCATGTGAATCACTGATTACTAACTGAGACACGATTGGAGACTCATGCTTTTTGTCTAGTACAGGAAGCTGCTTCTTATAGTTTTAATAATGTTATTCTTAACCACTTTAGGGGGATGAAAAAAAAAATTAAAGCCACCAAATTAAACTACTGTGCATTTGTATGAAAACTGAAAGAGAAGTGGGGAGAAAAAATAAAATAGAATACTTCACAAATTGCCAGTCTATAGGAAAATGGATTATGTCCCTTGTTTTCCTACTTATCACAGTGATATCCACATCATCAACATAGCTGCTTCTCCACCGCTCTGACTTTGCCACAGACTTGATCCTTCAAAGCTGTTGTATTGCAGGGCAATACAGTGACCATCAGCCATGAACAAGGAGTGTCCTGCTGATCAGTAGCTTCACAGTATAGCTTTAACTGTGTTACAGACTAGATCCACCCCCAAAATACACAATCTGTTTTGTGCATGCTCAAGTTTTTCAAAATATTGTGTTCTTGCAGATTTATGCCCTACATCCTATAAGGCAGCTTCACTCCCTTCTTTTCCCATCCACCTCAACTGGCACATTCAGCTCTCTCCAGCAGACTAACTTGGCTCATATGTGACATGGCAGGTGCAGATTGGCTAGGTGGCTTCTACCCCTCAGAATACATAAGTTTATAAGTGCCTCTTGCAGTGGGTCTCATTGAGTTCCTTCTTGGAGTTCTTATCCTTTATTTACCTAAGTTTAAAAGATATTACAAAGATCTTTTCTTGTCCATCAGTTCTGAGAGAAAATGGCCAACTGCATCAAAAGCTCTAAGAGTGGAACTAACAGAACGAGAGCAAGTAGTAGTAACAAAATTGACTACAAAATAAAAGAGTCCTATAAAGACTGCCACATATCACTCTGGATATTTTTCTCAAGAGCCTCTGAAATGTCTATCTCTCTGAGCATATAGTGATTAAGAGAGAATCCCAATGTGTAAATGAAGACAGGCTGAGAGAGTTGGGGCTCTTCAGCCTGGAGAAGAGAAGGCTTCAAGGAGACCTTAGAGTAGCCTTCCAGTATCTGAAGGGGACCTACAGGAAGGCTGGGAAGGGACTATTGACAAGGTCTTGCAATGACAGGACAAGGGGCAGTGGNACAACAAACAAAAACCCCAACTAACAGTTCAGCTTAGTTTAGAAGAATATATTAAGGACTAAAAGAGTTCTACAAGAGGTGCCTAAACCTGCAAAAATTTTCAGTGTTTTCTGTTTTACTATGAAGAAAACAAACTCTTTCCCCTCAGCACTACCTGATGAAATAAGAAGAGACAAACACAACCACAGGTTGGACACAAATTGCAGACCTCTTCCAATTACACAGCTCAAATTCTTAAATCCTATAAACTGAAAGGCAGGCATTTCAGTTCCGCTTAA
>VWYK01070385.1:0-18062 GCA_013399775.1 Semnornis frantzii | reverse complement strand
AACAAAAAGGCAATTTTAAGTTTCACACTCAAAGAGCATGTCAGTCTCACTGCTCTGAAAGATTATGCTCCTGGCATTTCCAAAAACATCTGCTGAGCTCTCATCTCTCCAAGTCACCTGAATTAGGCAGAACGTTCATGGACTGGCATTCAGGCAAAATGGCCCAGAAAGCAAATGAAAAGTGGATATTCATGACTTCAGCACGTAGCACTGTATAGCCATGTATATTTACCTAATTTCCAAAGAACTGTGTATTTCCTAGGTTTAAAAATACTTAGTGGCTTGGCCATCTCATTCTCCTTTGAGATGAAAGAAAATTTTTGTGTTCTAACGGAGGAAAGCAACACCCTGGCTCCCAAAGAGACTGAACACTATGGCAAGCCTAGGAATGCTTCCCACACACTGCTTGCAAATGACCTTGGAGAACATGTCCACAGGTGTGTACAACGCTTGCCGATTCATTTATATTAGTAAATGAGGCTTATCCTTGCACTCCTGCAGTCAAGTGATAATGTATCTGCAGAATTGATCCAAAAAACAACTGTAAAAGCCTCTAACTTGCCAGTGCTAGTCTTAACATGCAAAGCAATAGCATACGATGCATTATAAATACAGAGTATTTCTAGTTATAAATGCTATTCTATAATCTACTGACAGTTACGAAGAAGGTCAGACAACTCACTTTGCACTGCCAGCATCACTGAGGCATGGATCACACAGCTGGCCTTTACCTCCCTCTGAATGAGATTACTCTTTGACCAATAACACAAAAGTGGAGGTATGGCCGTATCACCATGGTTTTCCATACACATCAATGCTTAAGGATGGTATTTTTGCATTTTCTGGGAAAAGGGAGGGGCATTTTGAATAAAAATAATTCTCCTCTGAAGGTTAAAATTCAGCTGCTGTGTAAACCTCATAGTTCTTTTACAGATTCTACCTTATGTAATTTACTGGCATTTGCTGTTACTCCTCCTGCGTAGAGTAATCTACTGCTGCTACCTTGGCACTTATTTAAGGTCTTAAAATTACTCTGTAACTCTTAACAGCTGACGCTGAGGCTCCTAGCTCTTAATCTTGTGGCAGTGCCTCAGCTGTTGAAAAGAGCACTGGTCTGCATGTAGTCCTCCAATTAACCTGATGTCTTTGTGTTTAACAAATATGGCTGTAAATCAGATCATATTGCTTCTTCATATTTTAGTCCTGAACAGTGTCCCAGAACTAGAAAATACTATGTTAAATATAAATCAGGCAAGAACTTCACCATGAAACAGAAGACCAGATGTTAAAGGCTGTGAGCCAACTAACAACAACAAAAATTAGTATCAGAGAGGCTCAGCTGTTTCTGGATTTGTTTATCGGCAAAAATATCTAGTTCCAAGGCTGGGAGGGCATTTTTTTTTTTCTTTTTACCGCTGTTTTTAGCCTTTTGTTCTTTCTAGAGACAGCACTTGAAAGACCAGTTGTCTTTTCTGTTCCTAGTCACTTTTACATTTTGAGTTGAGTTCTTTCTTACTCCCCTCTGAGTCTCTCTAGGGAAGTCAGTAAGAACATTCAATGTGCTGTTTGAAAGAGAATAGAGTTAGATAAATAGATAGAGACCCTTGAAGAACACATTCCTTATTGCCTGGCCATCACCCTTCCACATAATGGCTGTATACTCATTCCTTGGTTGTACACTCATGTATATTCACTCTTATTCTTAAGGGGGGGTCCATTTCATGAAAAATAGTATTATCCACAATGCAGAAGTCTATAATTCTCTCCATCTTTTGGAAGAAGTAGTCACTTATATCCTAATTAGGGGAATAATAGTGTGATCATAAACTGATATTATCTATAGATACTTCAACTGTAAAATTTCCAACAGAGCTTTTAAATTTCTCATTTTTAAAGCATTCCCCAGTGGAAGAGAGCAGTGTTAGTTTGTCTGGCCTTTGTGAGTTTGGATCTTGAAGAAGTCCTTGCCTCCACAGAAGTAGAAGAGTACATAAAGACACGGTCTAGCATACCTCATGGAAATCTTTTGGTAATTTCAGCCTCAGCAGGAGAGGTTCCCTTGCTGTTAAAGAGTGAGGAGCAACATAGCTTTGCAGTATTTTGTTCATTACTCAGCAGTGACAAATACTTGTAGCAACTTTAAAGTAACCAAGGCCACATCTGAGCTCTGCCTTTATAGAAAAGAACACCTGAGGAAATGCACCATATGGACAGAAACACTGAAAATGTGTTCTTGCTCCAATAAAACTGTAGGATCTATGTGCAAATTACCATAGACTACAAATACCAAAGCTTAAAAGGTATTGATTTGTTGGCAGAATACAGCAAGTATTAGAAGAAACAGTTCTCTTCTTGCTGTTTTGGATCAATAGTGAGGCAAAGCAGGGGGACCAGATGTTTTCTCACTGGTTACAAATGAAGTCATTCTGCATAGAAGTGAAGCAAGCGGTATGTGGCAAACCCAGAGATAGCATTTATGTTTCTTACCAGTATTAGTGCCCCAGTTCCACTCATGACATAATTTATGACTGCTCTGTTACTGATTTCACTGAAAACAAAACTGGATTCTACAGTTTACTCCAGAAATTATCTACTCTATCAAGGAAGAGAGAAGTGCTTCCAAGCGCCCACACTGCACTAACATGGTGCTAAACAAAGGATGAAACATGAACTACACCCACATGCCTCGATTGTTTGCCCGGATTATCTGCTGATCCTTCTGATCACTGGCTCAAACTGTCATGAATCATTCTTTTAGCAGGAAAATTTTCAAGTGGTCATAAGAAATGGGAGACTGTCTTTTCCTTAAGGTGTTTAACATCTGACTGAACTAAATTGTACAATACACATCACAGTCCTGATCTCTTCTGAGTACTGTCTGAATGTTCTGTCAAGCCACACAAGCAACCAAACCCTTGGGAAGATGCAGTAGAGGGGAAAGAGGAAAGGTAACTACTTGTGTCCCTTAGATACTTCATAAGACATGATGGTCTGGATTCCTATTTTCACAGGCATCTTTTTTTTCCTAACAGACACAAAACAGACATAATATTCTGTATGTATGCATAGCAACTCTAGAATTCAAGCTATTTCAATGTATTTTTTCTTACGAATAGCACTTGAAATTCTTACCTGATTCTATTGAATATAATACGACACCATTGTTTCCAGAATCAAAATCTTTTGCAAAGACAGTGGTAATAAGTGTCCCTGATGGCTGTCCTTCCAAAACCTGCCATCAAGAAGTTTAGAAATAATTTGCAAATATACAGGGATAACAGCAAGTCTTAAAATAAACTCCTTGCCATAACAGAGCTGTTGCTCTGGTTTCCATTTTAGTAATACTTAAAGCCAGTGCAAAATGCATTTCAGGAAATGGTTAAATAATACACTTCTAGCAATCATCAGTTATGGTCTGTACAACCCGCTAGTTCAGAAATCTTTAGTTTGGCAGACTCACAGGTCAGAAATTAAGAGACTCTACAGCATGCATCACTAAAACTGTACCTGTATGTACATCCTTTACATCTAACTGTGGAGAAGCATAACCATTTGACAAACGCTGAAATTCCCCCGTATACCCGAGCCTCAGTCACGATCGGGTGACATTTGTGCGGCAGCGCTGTACCGGCAGTATTCCGCAGGACAGGGGGTTTGGGCTGCCGCCACAGGGTGGTGCTCAGAGCACGCACGGCGCCCGCCAGCAGCACTCACCCTGAGGTGCAGGCGCTGCTCGGGCCCCGCCTGAGGGAATTGCGGCTCGTTATCGTTGACGTCCCTCACCGCGATGTACACTGCTGCCGTGGCGTTCAGCCGCGGTGAGCCATGGTCGGTCACTAGCACGGTCAGCTGATGATGAGCTTGTTTTTCACGGTCTAGTGCAACCCAGTTTATGATTTCACCTGACGGACAATGAAAATGAAGGAGATAGGGAGTTAGAGATCTACTCTGTGTCAGCGCTCATCTTACTACACGTAATTCTACATTTAATTTGACATGACATAACGATACCTGTTTTCTGATACACCTTACTACTGACATTAAAATCTCCATTTTCAAGCTCTGTTCCATAGAAACGCTGTCAATGACAGTCTGCATTTATAGTCAAGCACCTTACTGCATCCTTTACTGCACAGTGGATGCCCCAGGGCAAAGGACTAAAACACTATGAATGGACATTCTGTCCTTTCAAAGGTAATAGTCTGTCCTCTTCTCTACCACACTTCAGGTGAGATGATATACCAATATAGCATTTTTACTGCTCATAAGCAGCCTGCCTTACGAAATTCTTAACATAACATCTGTACATTATTCAGGAAGCCCTATGGCTCCTATACATTCTGGTAAACCTAGTGAATAAATCCAAGACCCAGTCTTCTCAACCATACTCAACCTAGCTGTAGACTTGACCAAAGTCCTTCCTAGTTAACTCCTAGGATTCCATTTGCCTTTAAACTTCCCTAAACACACTCAACAGGAACCTGCTTTGAAATGACAGTTTTACTTTGAGATTCATACAGAGGAGTTCTCAGAGAGCCTATTCGCTCCCCATGAGGGCAGGAAACCTGAGAACAGGAATTTTAAAACAGCAGATCTATGCTCATTATAGACCATTTTGCTAAACCAGATTATTCACAGTGCCTGTGTTCCTTACAGGATTCCATTCCTCTGGGCTCTCCATCATGCATTTTATGGTGGTGTACTGTGTGGACATAGTATCTATTACTCAAGGTGTTTGCGACCTACTGCACATTACACTGTGCAGTGAAAAATTTCAGTCAATATGATTTCTGTGGTGCCATGTACAATATTAATTCAGTTTTGGTGTAACAGAAGTTTTTACACATTTTAAATCACTGTAACTCTCAAATGTCATAGTTGCCTCTACAGTTACTTACAGCTGATCTGTATTTCTCAACTGTATTTGATCACAGGCAATTAAGTTCCTCATATGAGGTACTGAAGCTGTAATTTAAACTCAATTTTAATTTGTTACAGTAAAACACTGAAACTTACAATCAGAATGAAGTCCTAAGGTTCAGTTCATTCTACATGGACATGTATTTTATTTAATTCCCCAAACTGTGAACCTCTGAGTTGGAATATTCACGTATTAACCCATGAGATTCACAGATGTTCTTGCAAGCCTCACACTTTAGTTCTATTCTCTTAGGGAAGGATGCTTTCCCGAAGCAGTATTAAGCATGTTACAAATTAAAAAATACTACCTGTGTTGGAATTCATCTTGAAATACTTTCCATCAGATAAGAGGAAATAGGAAAGTTGCCCATTTCTTCCTGAGTCTTTGTCAAGTGCTGTAATGGTGCCAACCACACCCCTTGGGAGTGGATTTTCCTCAACTTCAAAGAAGTAGCTCTCATGCATAAATATGGGAGAATTATCATTTTCATCCAGGATATTAACTACTACTGCTGTACTTGCATTTTGCCTGAGGTCTTCATCCTTGGAGGTGGTGACCAGGGCTCTAAAACTTAGTATCTGTGCACATTCATAGTTCAAAGGTTTCCGAAGATAAATCCAGCCAGTATCAGAGTTGATTCCAAACGCAACAGAATCCATGCTAGGTTCTAAGGAATATGTCAGCTTGGAGGTAACGCTCTGTGGTTGAAGTGAGTGGGCTTGAACCTGAAGGATTTGGGCACCTGGAGAGGTAGCTTCACTGATTTCTATTTGATACATCAAGTTTTGAAAAACCAAAGTAGGGGCTGTCTTCTGGTCTTCAACGATCACTGTCAACATTAGCAAAGAAGTCAGAGGAGGACTTCCACAGTCTTCAGCTGCTATGTGTAGAGTATATTCCTGCTGCTTATCTGTAAACACTGTCCTGGTGAGGTTTACTACTCCAAGGCTTGGATCAATGCTAAATGCATTTGACTGCGTGCTTGCAATACTGTATTTGATTGCCCCATTTAGGCCACTGTCTTTGTCTTCTGCATGAGCAATGTAGACAGCAGTGCCAGGAGGTTGGGTATGTGAAATAGTTACCTTATCAGATTTGATAAGAAACATCGGAGGATTGTCATTAACATCTATCACAGATATGTTGACCTGGGTGCTACTGTAGACAGGCAAGTTACCCAGCTGTGACTGAATGGTGAGCACCACAACAGACTGAGTTTCATGGTCAAGCTGATTTTTGGTGCGTATGATACCAAACCGGGAGTCAATAGAGAATCTCTCATGTGGATCACCAGAGGAAATTCTGTAAGAAACCACTTCTAAAGAATCTAGAAATGGAGATTTGGGAAAAAAAAAAAAAAAAAAAGGTTAAACAAAAACCAAACAAAACGAAAGCAAACATAGTAACATGAAAGTTGGTAAGAACATCTGTGAAGAATGAATATTGTTAAATTCATCAGAATAAAATGTAAACTACATAGACATTTTAGTTTCTTGGGCTTTTTATGCTTTCTTCTTCCTGTCTGTGGAGCCTTTCAGTGGGGGGGGGAAAAAAAAAAAAAAAAAAAAAAATCCCAAAACAAGATTGAACAGCTCNCACACAGGCTTGATCTGACTGTCTACAGTTTGTCCATTTGTGCACTGTTTGACTTTCATCTCCCTGGTATGGTAAAACTCCGTAGAGAAAATAGCATGAGACCTTATGGCTTTCCCCGATCTAAAATATAGAAAAAGTTCTCCTACAAATTAGTCTTGTAAAAGTAATTTCACTATGTGCAGGCATTCACAATCAGAAGGAACAATACAGATGGCAGTTCTCTGAAAGAACTAGATTTTACTGAATTGAATTTACCATTCATGGATGACCATTGCTATAGCCTTTATACACGTTACCTAAAGCAAAAGCTATCTAAAAGTTCAGACCTATACCAAGGCCACTCCACAGGTGCTGCCTTACCCTGAGGACAGCTGTCAGTGCACTGTCCTTCCAAGAAGAAGAAAATGGGAGGACCAGACTAATTAAACTTAGATAAAACCTCTGCCTTGACCACCTTACACATAGAGATCCATCATTAAGCTCTCACACGGACTCATGGTTCCCACTGCTTTATTATCTATCTACACATACACACATGTCCAGAGATGTTGTGGATGCCCCTTCTTTGAAAGTGTTCAAAGCCCCATCCAATGTGGCTTTGAACAACCTGCTCTTGTGGTAGGTGTCCCTGACCACAGCAATGGGATTGGAACTAGATGATCATTAAGGTCACTTTCAATGCAAACCATTCTCCAATTACATGACATATGACTTTCACAAAAGCATCTTTTATGATTAAAGGTCTCACAGAAGCTAATTCATCTCCCTCTAAAAATTATTTTATAAAAGCCAAACCAACAAATGAATGGACTTCAAAAGTTAATCCAGGGGAAAAAAGGGGTTTTGATTTTGTTTGTTTGAGGTTCAGGGGCTGGGTTGGTGTTTGTTTGGGGTTTTTTTGTGGCAACCCTTCATATAAATCTCTGAAACTTCTGAATCCTGTCTCCTTGTAAGTGTTGCTCAGAGATTTGTCTTTCCTTACTAATGCTTTAACATAAGCCACACCACTGTATACTCCTCTTTACACTTTCACAATGTGCATCCCAGCAATCCATTTGGAATAAAAGAGAGACAGTTATGAATCCTCATGGACCACCGAGGAGAGTACAACAAATGTCCATCTATTTTAAAGAGCATGCCAATACAGCAATGATTACAGCAACTGCTGTAAACATCATAGTAAATACACTTCAATGCTTGACAAATTGAACAAATAATATGAAAGTATTAAAAAACTGTAACAATTAACTGCAAATAGTTTCAATTAACGGTGACAACAAAACCACAAGGTAATCTCTGACTGTGCAACTTACTTGATGGCTCTCTGGCCTTTACAGTGCCAACTGGGCTGTTCTCAGGTGCATCTTCGGGAATAGAAAAAGCATACCGAGATCTCTCAAATACGGCAGGGGCTGAAGCAGTCTGAAGGATGTTTATTGTGATGGCTGCATTGGTGGCAGAGGGAAGGCCACCCCCATCCCGAGCAGAAACAGTCAGGAAGAGTGCAGAATGAACCAGGTGTCCAAGAGCTGAGATCAGGTAAATAATTCCTGTAAGAATACAGAAGTGTCTCCAAATAAAAGAGCCGCATAAACACAGTTGAATTCCAAAGTGCAAACCTTAAGAGTTAAGGGGCTTTGTGAAAAGTTTCTGGGAAGCAAGCATCTGTGCAGGATCACAAGTTCCTGTTAGAATACCCATTAATAGGAAATTCTAAGGTCTGTTGAGTTTGTAAGATGCTATCAATTATGTGTTATATAATTGTATGGAATAAATAACTATTGAGGGGGAAAAAAAAAGGCAACAGTCCATCAAAAAATACAGCTCTTTCGATGTGCCCTCCTCAAGGTAAATACAGTTTCATCATCTTAAATAAGATTAGATGTCTCCAAATACATTCTCTTCTGAATGTTGAAATAAGTCTTTGATAATACCAGATAACTATGACAAATTTCTCTATATATTACTACAGAAACCCACATTTAACGACTATTACCTAAGATGGTAGTAAGGATGGAATGAACATGACAAGAAACTGTCCCATCTTCTCCTCCAGAAAAAGATTTTTATGAACATCAAAGCTTTTAATCAAGACCTCAGTCTCAGCAATGAGAATTACATTCAAACCATAGCTCTCTATAAAACATTCATAAAGGTTCACAACAATTATCCCAAACTGATACTTGCTACTTGTTTCATGAGGCAGTCATTTCAGTGTCCTTTGTAAGCATATTGGAGACTTACAAGTTAAGACATAAACTCACAAATAAATCACTAGTCTTTAGAGCACTCTGGAATGTTTTTTCTAGATTAAGGGAACACAAATGCTCCAAATTTTAGGGACACACACTGAATCGTAAAGCAATACAGCTGATTATAATGTTATTGTGATGGAGATGGGGTAATTAATTAATGCAAGACAATATTTAAAAATATTAACAGTTTATTAATATTAAATATTCAGAACTCGCATCACCCCGATCACCATTTAATAATAATAATAACAGGCTCTTTGCAACATTATGGAAACTATATACAGGCTATAATAGGATCCAGAGATAAGTATTAAATATAAACATTAATTGAACTCGATTTAAAATTGGCAGAGAAGGTTTTGCAGTCAGTATACCACTTGCTCACTAGATGGACACAAGGAGCAACTTTCTGCTTAGGGCAGAAGGCAATTAATAATTACAAGAGGCTTTTGGCATTTACTCATAGAATTATATCTGACAGTACCCAAGGCAGGGTTGCTGTCGGTAGCTGTCAGAGTCTTTAGAGTCTCCCTGGGATTCTGGGGAAAGGAGGCAGACGATCTCTGACCTGTTCCTGGCTCTCTGGATGATTTGTGTTATCTCCAGGGCTTCCGTCTGGGCAGAAGGCTTCCAGGTATAGGCAGGATGTCTTGCGATGTCACACCGGCTATGCAGGCCAAATGTGTGGAGGTATCACAGGCAGCAAGCACAGACACACCTTATAATGGCAAAGGCATCTGTGCTCCCTGCTCATCTCCCTTTTATGCAATACAGCCTGAGACCAATGGGCCTTTGGACACAGGATAGCCAATCAAATGGCAGTTACTCAAGATTTGCCCATATTAGGCAAAGCCATAGGCTTGCTTTACCCTTCTTTGGGCAGAACACAGCCTTGCACAAGGCAACCCTGTGCACCTTGTTCACCACAGTTGCTGGGCAGGCCACAGACCCCAGACTTAGTGGCTCCAGGCTTTGTCCCTTTTCCTTTGGCTGCTCTCCCCAAAACAGCAGGAGGGAGAGCAGAAAAACATGCCTGGTCAAGCCAGGAGAGGCACGAGCCCAATTTGGCCTGCCTAGGCCTACCACGACAGTTATACAACTTGTGAAGTAACAAACATACTGTAACCTGAGGCACATTAGCATCAGGTGCTTTTGGCCACGGAAAAAAATGTAACGAAGATCCACAGAATTATAGAATCATTTTGGTTGGAAAAGACTTTTAAGATCATTGAGTCCAACCATTATCTAACCCTACCAAGTCTGGTGCTGATCCATGTCCCTCAGCATGACATCTATGCATCTTTTAAACACCTCCAGCAACAGTGATTCAACCACCAATGTCTGATAACCCTTTCAGTGAAGAGCTAGTTGTAGGAACTATCTGGTTGGAATGAGCTGTGTAAGTCACACATTGGGTGTGCCAAACTCAGCAGAGGCATGCCGTGCTAAATGACACACTGAAGACCAGTCACAGTTTTTCTTTCCTCCCTGTTCTCTCATTAAGAAAAGACAGTAGCTTATTGTTACTACCATGGTCATCTGCAGGTTTGTGGCTTCAGAGAACTTAAAATACAATTAGGTGGCTGTTGTAGAGAATATATGCTTCCATTACAAAAAAACAATTTCTAGAAACACTTTCCAAATGAGATTGCTCTTTTGTGAGGAATGTTTTACTCAGAACAAAGTTCCCAGCAGAGGACCACACCGGCAGGATGGTTCTGCTTTAAGAAGTCACTGCAGGAAAAACACCACCTTTCTTGCAGCCTGGCTCCTCATATACACGAAAAATCTTTTCTGCAACCTTTAATAGCTTTTAATTCCCATTATTAATAATTTATTGTTTCTATTACTGTAATGTGTTGAAGATTTTACCTCTGGTTATTCTCCACTCTGCAGACCAGTGAGCTGAAATCAACTTTGTTCCACAGGTGAACAGTCACATACAGAGCAGAAGCAGCATTAATATCCAGCCTCACTAACATCTTGGCAATCTCATTTTCTTGACAAGACCAGCATGGTTGTCATGATTACATATTCCAACCTTTATAAATCAAACTGTGACTCAGATTGCCTATCATGATTTGCCTGCACATTTCAGACAGAATCTGCAATGCTGGTTGCATGACAGAACTGCCACGGCAGGCTTGAGCTTGGGAACAGTTCTGCACTAGCACAGGTTAGTTCAGCACAGTTACAGTCAGGGTTACAGGTATTTTGCCGCAGAACTATCTGTGCTTATGGTTACTGCAGATACAACTGCTCTGAAGATCCAATTTATAGTATGAGATAGCATTAATGACAGGTGAAATTATGACTGAGCTGCTCCATCCTTTCTCCCTCACTCAATGTGTGATGGTACTAACTTTTTAGTTCTCATTCTCCATTTTGTTCCCAGCGATGCTGACGGTCACACAGAATATGCAAACACACTAGTGAAACGGCATCTGTCATTCCAATCAACAGCATAATTTGGGCTTGATCTCACTGCTCTTACATTTATGCTCTTACATTTATGGAGATGCACTCTGTTCCACAGGTAGGTTCTACTCAGGAGTTAAAGGCAAGAAATAGGTCCATGTACTGTGGTTCTTTTCACATATTTCTCCATGATCCATGATTCAGTCCTAACATTACAACAGCACAGATCACCAAATCAGGTTCACTCATCAAAAGCACATTTTGTATGGCAGAAATAATGCTGATCATCCCAATAAGATTTCCACACATTATTCTAAGCTGACTGCTTTGAAAATATATCTGCTTTGACAGAGGGTCCTTATGAAAGCAAAACAAAAAACATCAGCTCGTATTTATAGTCATTCATAAACAAAACATTTTCCACATTTCCCACTGCAGAGGTAAAAATATACATCACAAAGTACTAACTTCTATGACAGACTTCGTATTGGTTTGAAATGTTTACTCATTTAAATAGCTTCCAATACTTTCTCATTGCTGATGAAATGGAAAAGTAATTTTAGAACACAACAAGAGGAATAAAATCAACAACTACCAACAGCGCTCTCTAAGACCACAAAAGTGAACACCCTAACACCTTTAAATTATGTCTGTATTTCCTGAGTAGATATCCTAGGATGGGTCAGCAGGCATGACCATCGTGAGCTGACAGCTCAGACACCAAGCAGATGGCAAAAGGATATGTATAGGTCATCACCCCAATCCACCTTCAAAGCTGGCCATTGAACCTGCCGTTTAATACTGCAGAGGACCTGCTTGGAGCATGGTTCACCCAGCCTAGCACCCCAGCTTCTCAGTGCCAAAACATGTACCACACTGCTTTTTATGTGCCAGGAAAATGTTCAAGATGAGCACAGTCAGGGTGATGCTCTGAGAGATGAATGCAGTTCAGAGGTGCAGACTCACACTAAATCCAGTATTGTTCTAGGTAAGAATGATAGTTTCTGTTTGATATTGCTGCACAACTTGGACTTCTTGTCCATTCTCTAACCTTAGCATAACATTTAGCAGTTCACCTGTATTTAAAATGCACCTTTTAAGTGAAACTGCATCTTTGATAGTAAACACAACAACCCTCTGCAAAATGCACTATTTCAAGAGCTGGTTTAATAACTGTCAAGGGAAAGGACAGATAAAACAGAATTCGTAACGCTTTTTTTCCTCAATGATTTTGAGAAACAGAGTTTAAAGAAAGGAATTCTTTAGTTCTCATTCTCAACTTCCTAATAGTATTGTATCTAAAAAGTTTGGTAGCCTACTGATTTCACAAAGGATGAATTCCTAAGGAAAAAAGGATGCAGCAGTAAAAGCCAAAAGAAACATCTCAAATGGAGATGCATCAGTCCTAGCCAGAGCTTTCTGAAGCCCTATACTGGTCCCATAAATGAATATTTAATTGAACAAGCTCTTGAGAAAGGGCAAATAAAGCAACCTGAATGTGTTTCCTTCAGCTAAAAGCCAGGCAGTGAACAAGCTGCTGGCTGGAGAATGGCCCACATTGCCCATTTATCAAGAAATGGCAGTGCTTTAGCTATGAAGTCCCCAGTACATGCAGCTATCCTGAGCAAGGAAGATGCTCCACTTTGTCCAAAACGATTGAAGAAATATTAATAGGGTAAAGAAATGTCCTATGACTCCAACTTAAATCAGGTGGTCACAACGTCCACCAAAAAGCAAATAGATTAAATATTGCTCAAAGCAAAGGAAGAACCCAACTGGGTCTTTCTGGTGACCACAGTAGCTGCTAAACTGTTAGGGCTTTCAGTTCCTTGCTTACTTTGTGAACATATTGACTGATTTTCATCTGACTTGACTATTTAAAAATAAAGGAATATTTTTCTCGACCTTTCCCTCCAATTTAAAATTTCAACATAGACCCCCCCCTCAAATTGTCAACAAATCTGTATTCACTACCTATTCTTCAGAATACTATCAAAACTAACATTCAGTTCTCCAAAAACTCTCATTTTCTGCAGTCCACATTAAAAGAAACCTGGGGATACTGAACCAACTGTCATGTTAATCCATTGCCATCTTACTATTTGAACCTCACACAAAAGGACTGTGGTTTGTGATTTTTGCTTAGTACATTGCTGAGTTAGTACAACAAACATTTTATGTCTCACCTTAGGACATCAAAACTAAAGTTAATATAAGGGGAAAAATACTTCAATGTAGCTTTCTCTATACTGGACTATTACATTCAAATAATTCTTCCCTAATGAAAAAAACAAAACTCTAATTTGACAGTAACAGCATATAAGAGACATAATTTGATGTTACAGAGACATTTCCTCTATTGCTTCTATTTTATTTCCTTTAAAAAGACGTAATAGCAACTCTGAGTATTTCTGCTGTCTTATTGCATACAAAGAGAGCATTTTCACATAAAGCATAAATTAGAGAAACAAAGCAACAAATGAAAATGACAAAGCACCAAAAATCAAAGCATACACCAATAAGTCAGCAGGACTTTGGCCTGGTGAATGGTATTTTTGAAGACAAAGGCAGAGCCTTCTCTATACAACCTACACAGGTCAACCACCGATGCATCGTCCCACCAGGTCAGGCCTGTTTCCTTATCTTATGGAAGTTTCCCCAAACCATCTTCTTAATCAAACACATTTTCAATGAAGCTGCCAGGCTGCAGACCCAAAGAAAACACAATGCGTAACCTGGTAATAAAATTCAGTTGCTGTGGTAAACAGAGATGATATTTCTTCAAAGGCACTGTACCAAAAGCTGCACACTTCCAGCACAGGTAAGGAATGAAGCCTGGTATGAGCACAATGAGATATTTTTGCTGTTCTTATATCGAAGGCATGAAGAGTCATTCCAAATGAACCCCTTAATCTTCACAAATTGATTTTCTACTGCACAGACTCCCTTAGTACATTTACTTTAACAATCAGACATCATGAAGGCATCTTGCCAAGGTTGTCTGCTTTCTGTGTGATCTGCCACTTTATTCTTTTCTTTAGATTAAGTGAGAACATGAAGTATGCATCTGTACTTGAAGTCCATATAGTTAATGAAAAGTGCTGACTGTCTGGGCTTTACTTTACAAATCTTACACTATTGTCCTCCTCAAAAACAGGAGGTTTGAATGTAATTTTTACCTTTTCACCATTATTCTTGTTATGAGCCCACAACCTCTGTACAGTGCCATGGCAGTTTGCTCTGTCTCATCTGGTAAGTTCTTCTGTTTCTAAGATTTTACACTGACTGAACTACAAGAAAGAGGAGTGGACTAGAATATTTTTGTAAACAGTTTGCATCATATTGTGCACAGTGAAACCCATGCACACATCACTGCACTTTGCTATAGTTGATTTTTTGGCACATAGGTTGCAGGAACTTTGTAGATGGTCAGTTCTACTGGATTTTATTCACAAAAGACACATTAACGGGCACTATGGATATGTTTTTAATGCTGTTCTGCTACATACCTTCTTTAAAGGCCAGAATCTGCACTCTCACAATACAGCAAATTGTGTGTGATTCAAGGAGAATACACAATTTGCTGCATTCTTTACATCAGATTTCTCATTAAATGAGATTCCAGTGAAGGCAGATGGCCACAAATTATTCAGCCGAGACCACTAGTTTTTCCTTTGTGACTTAACTCAAAATTCTTCAAAACTGAAAACTTAGCATGTCAAACCAATGTCTTCAACATGCCCCTCTGATTGGCAGCATTGTGAATATGCTATCAATTTCACATGAAAGATCAGAGAAACAGTACTTGAAGAAACTGCATCTTTTAAAAAAAGCAAGTGGCCTCAAAATATTCCAAAATAAAACACTCCTCATTTAAAATGTTATGTGAACCTCTTCATATGTTGAGCAAATGTACTCCATGCTGTACGAAAATGCCAGAAGTAGTTTAAAAAATAAACTACTTTTTTTCTACAGTACTATATGAAAACATCATTAATCATCATAAAAATGGCTTTGTTTACTTTATAAAAGGATGCATCCCCATTTTACTTTGATGCATATTACAATCTGCTATGTATTAACATTGTATAAGGGATGGATTTAAGTAAAGTTTGCATTTTTTTGTTCCTCAAAAAGAAATTTTTCTATTTCAACTTTTGGTTTCAACCTGTATTGTAATTTAGAAAAAAAAAAAAAACAACAAAAAACCAAACTTTTGTGGATTGAAAATCTTTCAAGATGTGACTGTTAAAACAACAACTTTTCCATTTTCTTCAATAGAAAAGCTTGTCAAAATTTATAACTGTAGTGAATCTATTCCAGTCCTCTAAACCAACTAAAAAAAAATATTTTAAGTCAGTTTGACATTAAATTGTATTTATATATGGTGCCATAGTACAGTAATGGAAGTAGTACAGCACTAAATTTGCACACTACCAAAACAAGAAAAATATGTCAGCGAAGGAACTGTTCTGCACAAATTCTACACTTAACCCCTCTTTTTTGCATCCAGGCGCTGTTAAAGAGGCAAGATGTTGGACTTAGATCTGTCTTTTGGCTGATTAAGTCAGCAATTCTTAGACCCTTCAATTTGTGAGTCTTTCAGGTGTATTCTTCCTTTTTATTCTTCTCTAGCTGACTACGCTATTAGACTGCTCTATATCTCTTAGAGAATGTTTTAATTAAACAATGTCCTATGCTATTCACTGCACAGGTTTTCTGCAACACTTGTGACTGCGTCCTGTGACTTACATTTTTAATAACCTGCTCAACTCTAACTATAAATACACTATCCTTCAGATGGCTTTCCCATTGTTTCCTAATAAGCTAATAAACATAGCTCAAACAGTTTCTTAGCCAGAAGAGCTCTTCAGCTTGTTCTGTTCTAATAAATTCATGAGTGCTGTTCATGGATGATGCATGGATCAGATATCTACAAAAGGAAACATAACGAACCCAAGATGTTGTTTACACCAACGCTAGAAACAAACAACAGCAAGAGTCACGAACTAGCAGAGAAACTGGCTTACAGTTCCCTATCCATACATTTTTCTGATTATACAGTTCTTTAAGTGTTGATTTTTTGTGTGGATAGTCTATCACCAATCAAAAAACAAATAAATGTAATTTCAATTTTTTCTGATAGGGAAATGCAGTAAGTTTTATAAGAGAATACCATAAAATATCCAAAAGCTACTAGTATGACTAATGAAGACTTGTTTAGAATTCCAAACACTTTTAAATGGAATATCTATTTGCTCAAAAAAGGCTCTTCCTTCTGTGCCGGTTTGGGAGTTCCCTGCCCCCCACACTTGTAAAATCACCCAGACTAGACCTCAGCCAGCTGGAAGTTAGGGAATGAAGCTCTATTTACAGCTTAGCACAATATACAAGCAGATAGATACACTATATACAGGAATATTTACAGAAATATACAAGTTTAAGGTAATACAGAAACACAACTCCCCTCCCAGAAATCAGAGACCCCAGGTGGGACTCCCAACCACCCTTCCACCTTGTCCCCTCCCCTACACCTTACCCCAAGGTTTGCCTGACGCACAAGGTGAGTTTGGAGGATCGGCCGGAGGGGAAGATTAGAAGAAAAGCAGTTAATGGAGTTATTCAGCAGAGAGGAGAAGCCAGAGCTAGACTGTGCTAGACACTGTGCCCCGTGACACAGACTGCCAGCTCGAGACACTCTCTTATCTTTTTGTTTTGGGTTCCTTTTCTAAACATCGCAGCAAGCCTATGAGTGAAGTAGACATCACCATTGTTTTCCTTCACAGCCTATAGTATAATTTTCTCTATTAAAATATTCCAATTAGCCTTAAACCAGCACACCTTCCCACTCCTCTTGAATTTATCTGTACACATTATCCACACTGTAGTACTTAAAAAAAAAAGATGGAGGCCCTTCAAGAAGCTTGAACTGTGGACACAGCTCATTGCAAAGCTAAACACTTTCTTGATGCATGCATACAATTGCTTTAACAAAGCGACAGCCAGAAGGTAGCCATAGGAGTGAAAAATTCAAGTTTTTTTTTTCTTATTTTGTTATATCTAATTCTTTTAAAAATAAAAAAGGGAAGTGGGGCTGGAGTACAAAGAAAACCAAAGTAGATATTTTAAAATGTGCAATCTAGATGCCACAGTATAGAAAATACATGTACCCTACATGGGTTATGACAAGTTTATTGGGACAGTTTTCAAATGACCAGTTATTTAACTGTGGAGATTGAGCTGCCTAATAATTGATTGAACTATGTATTTTTGGCATTGGTTATACCCCAGAGACTCTGATTTGACAGAGAATTAAAAAATCCACAATTAAGTAAATTCTGAAATAGCCAAGATGAGCAGACAAACTTCCTAGGAAGGCTGGTTTCTTCTGTTCATCAGAATATTTTGGGGACCATGTAGGAAAGTGAAAATATGCAGCATTCGGAAAGAATAGAGCCTTTCAATATTTCATATTCCAAACAGTTAATATGTAAGAATTTTTGGGGCTGTTGTATATGTTTAAAACATAATCTCTTGTGCCAAGGCCATTACAAACCAAAATCATTGATTCAGATGCCTCCTTACACAAAGTCTGGTTCTCAAGCAAAATAATAGATGCAAGTTAGTTAACCACATTTGTAGATAAACTGTTCATGTTCTTTCCGGCTGATGCTGGTAACTATTTTAAGGTCAGAACACGTTTTGTGGCCAAATTACTTTTCCCATGATCTCTGTGATCCAATCTGCCTTCAAAAAATATTCGGTCAGATTTGTTTTCGCTATAATTGTTTTTTTGCTCTCATTGTCACTCCTTTACTCAACCTCTCTCCAAAAACAAGAAGGATGCAGTCTGTGATGGTTTGGGGGTTCCC
>VWYK01070384.1:8201-23042 GCA_013399775.1 Semnornis frantzii | reverse complement strand
GGAAAAAAAAAGGGAGGGTAGAATGACAGGCCTCAAAACATCAGTTAAGCCCCAGAGAGTTTGTGAGACATCCATACCATGTAGGACCGATATCGTTAGCCCTCTGTAAGCATACAGGAAAAGCAGCCCTTGTTTCAGGTTCTGTGTCTTGTTCTTTTGGTCCTTTGCATTTCCGTGCTGGGAAATAATTACTGTGGAGCCATTTATAAACTGTTAAGTATGCATAAATTACGTGTATTATATTTTTCTTTTTTTAGTTTGGAGGTAGTCAGTGCTTTTTCTAGGAATGCTCTAAACCCGGTAAGTGGAGATCTGGTTACTTTTTCAAAGCATGTGCTCCACTCATCTCCCTGAGAAGGATTGTTTTCCTTTTCTTTCACTTATTCTTGATATTTTCTTGTCTTTAATACCTTACTCTTACCTGTTCCTGAAGTGTAGTTCGACCTTGCTGAGGTGAATAGAGAAGTGAACTGTCTTGATAAAGGATATGTTCATTCTTACGTATGTGTTTGTTCTGTAAGCTGAGGATTATACATGTTAGAAGAGAGTGAATCATTAGCAGCTTTATTTCTGGTTGTCTTTTTTTCCCCGTGGCTGTTTATGAACTTATTCAGCAAATGTGGTTGCCAGTAAGTTAATGTAGTGAAATATTTTTTACCAGTGACATTTACTGCCGAGTCCTGCAGACACTGAATAGGAAGGTTACTGACTGGACAGGTTTTTCTCTTTAAATTTATATATTATGAGTTGCCATCAAGGACGTTTGAAAAATTACATGTGCAAAACTAATTCCCAGTCTTGCTAATTTGTTCCTCTTTGCTCAAATATTGTTTCCATTCTGCTTCTAATGTATACCTAAAAAAGACGAACAGGTTTTTGGTTTTTTTGGTTTTTTGTTTTTTTTTTTTTTAATACTCTGTCTTCATACTGATACCAAGTGCAGTGTTTCTTTATTAACCCACCTACAAATAAAATTTCATGTGTCCAAAGCAGTAACGTAAATGGAGTTTAAAAGAAAGGCTTTGAAAAGTGTTAATATTTAGTGGAGATTACAAATTTGAAGCATTTGGATTTAGAATTTGGGAGCTGGATTTATACAAGTCTATGTATATGTATACACAATATATATTCTGTATATACACACAGATTCATGTGTATCTATCTATCTATATATATCCATGCATGCATTTAAGTAGTATACACACCATGTATGTTGGTCTAATTGCATGCATGTGTAAAATAATCATTGAAGCAAACTGTTTCTGAACTTCTGAACAAATGTGCAGAGTTTATACTGGTAGCGCATGTTCAATTCCTTGTCTTAAACAGAATGCTTTAGGTAGCTGCAGAAGCCTTAAATTAGCTGTGTTGAGAACCAGAGCCTGGTTGCAGGTGGTCAAAATTCCACCGGCTCCAGAAACAGCGCTTTGCTAAGAGTCTTTGAATATTGGACTACTATTTAAGTCCTGACTTTACCTTCCCAGACATAACCACTCCTGACAATGGCTTCTTTGTTTCCCTGTTGAATCAGTGATAAAACTTGTGAGCGAAATTTTATTGTTGACTTATTTCAGTGGCCCACACCTTTTCCAGTGGAGGCTGCAGTTCTTACAGTGCTTTTTAGTAGTGAACTGAAGATTTAGATTCCAGCCACGCTTTAATGAACTATCAACTACATCTGTTACAGTTGGCCTTACTGGTGAGCATTTGTGAAAATTTCACATTGAAGCATGAAGGGCACATGTATTTAGGGTGGTGACAGTCTCATTCTTCCAATGAAGTAAACAAAAATCCCATTAACCAGCCTTCATTTAGTGTATACTTTTTGAAATTAATGTATACATGTTTTTATTGTTAAAGGCAAAATCAAATTAAGAATCATCTACTCAAAATTCAATTTTGTTCCTTTTAGTGCCTATCATTGAGAACTGCTAAAATAAAAACAAATTGTAAATAAGCTTTTTAATTAGGTCTTTAATTCATGCTAGAGAGCGTTCGCCGTGTAGTCCATTTCATTATTTATTGGCTTCTCTTGCATTTGCCTATTCTTGAATAGCTAACTGACAGGTGTGATTATCCTTAAGGATAATCTTTTATTATGGTGCTCTTTTATCCTGAGGATATCCCTGTTCTTATAGGGAAGCAAACTGACTGGTTATGAATCTCTGAAGGTAGGCTCCTAAGACTGAGCTACTTGAAACTAGACGCAACCTTCTGATAGCAGTTGTTGAGGTTATGGACAGCAAACAGGAGAATGAGAGCTGAAATGGAGTTTCTTTCACATTTTCTCCAGCTACAAGTGTAAGATGAGCAGCATTCTCATCTATAGCTGAGTACATCAGAAAGCACAACAACAACAAAACCAACAACTAGACTGACATAACTTGCAACTTTACTGTAAGAGGGAAAGCAAGGCAGAAGCAGTTCCTCTTCATTTTCCTCTGTGGGTATACTTTCCTAAATGTCAAATGGTGATACCTTTAAAACCACAAGTAAGAAAAAAAAAAAAGAGTTTATTTTAAAACTTATTATTACTGCTGACAAAAATACCTGTTGTCATTTCCAAATTATTATTATTCATAATTCTTTTTCTAGAAAACCTATTAAAATGTGTATGTGAAACCCTCAAACTGCAGGCTTACCCGAAGTGGAAAGTATTTGCGTGTGCGTAAAAGGCTGGGATATTATCTCGGCTGGGTATTGTAGTAATGGAAGTTACGTAGTACTTAGCCATTACCTCTTACAATTCAAATTAAATTCTGGAAATTGCTGCAAATGGAAATCCTGTCCTCAGAAAAGCACACAGACCCTGATGTAGTGGCCAGCTCTTCTCTTTGCATTTAACTTTATTGGTAATTCTCAGGTAGGAACATGATTTGAATTTTCTCCCAGGCTTGGCTGTGCATTAAGGTCTTCATCTTTAGCAGGAGCTCTAAAGGAGCTGATCTGCCTCTCTCACACTTGCCCGGGAGCATTTGGAGTCACATTTTGAGCAAATACTCCTGATCTCCTCCCAGGGTTTTAACTATGAAAGCTAATGCAGATGAAGAGGACCTCTGTTTCTCTTTGGGGTCAGTATCTGTATCCACCTCAACACGGGGAGACACTAACTTTATGGTGAGGGTGAAGGAGCACTGGAGCAGGCCGCCCAGAGAGGTTGTGTCTCTGGGGACTTTCAAAACGCACCGGGCTGCATTCCTATGTGGCCTGCCCTAGATGATCCTGCTTTGGCAGGGGGAATTTGGACTCAACGAAATCGAACACTGCCTGATGAGGAGAGGCTGAGGGACCTGGGGCTTTTTAGTCTGGAGAAGACTGAGAGGGGATTTAATAAATATCTGAGAGCTGGGTGTCAGGAGAGGGGGAACAGGCTCTGCTCACTTGCTTCCTGTGATAGGACAAGGAGCAATGGATGTAGGCTGCAGCACAAGAGGTTCCACGTCAACACAAGGGGGAACATCTTTACTGTAAGGATCACAGAGCACTGGCACAGGCTCTCCAGAGAGTGTGTGGAGTTTCCATCTCTGGAGACTTTCAAGGCCTGTCTGTTCCTCTGTGACCTGAGCTAGATTGTATGGTCCTGCTCTGGCAGTGGGATCAGACTCAATGATCTCTTTGGGTCCCTTCCAACATCCTGTGATCCTGTGATCTCTGGAGGTCCCTTCCAACCTTTCAGATTCTGTGTCATTGTGCATAGAGGAATTAAAAAATCTTCAGGTTCCCTACCCTCCCACCCCCGAACGTCTTCTACTATCCATGGGTTTCAGATCAATTGCTACAGAACCCAGCTGGTTTAATTTTTATTAGGTTACTGCTTCCTCCTCCAGACAACTCTAAGCCTCTGTTTATTTTGGGGGTAGGGGGAGAGGGAGAGCTCTTCTTCCTGCCTCACCTACTCTCCTCAGACATCAAAGCAAACCGGTTTGGTCCTCCCAGCTTAATCCTCCCCTTCTCCCTCCCACCAATGTTTAGCAAATTTCCTTGTATTCTTCTCAGAGTTCTCCAGTGTCCGTGGTATTTGTCAGCAGGTTAACTTTTGCCCTGGAGGTACTTGCTGGGAGGCAGAGCCCCTCTGGCGGCTCTTTCCCCTTCACTGCCTGAAATGGCAGATCTGATGCAGTCGGACAGGTACCTGTCTGGAAAGGGAGGGGAGCAATGCATGAAGGGGACATAAATCAAAATAGAACAGTGCCTGCGACAGCATTTCTGTGAGGTTGCTGTTTTTGGAGCCTAAGAAACTGTGTTGATAACTGCAGCTCCCACTGCATGAAAATACCTCCTAGACAATTCTTAACTAGAAGCTGAAATGCTTTGGGGGTGGACAGGGGTCAGCTAACCAAAATCATGTCAAGCCATTGCTTTGCTTGGGGCCAGAAGAACAGAGACAGTCTTCTAATACCATGTGGCAGTTCATCTGGTTAGCAGCTGCCCAAATACAGTGTCACTTTAGGCCAAAGGATCTATAGTGTCCTAACAAGGTGTTTACTAGCAGCCTCTTGAAAAGTTTACCTTGGAATTGTTCCATCTTTGGGCTTAGGGAGTAGGTTTTACTTTTATTGCTATTTACTGAAAGTTCCACCCCTCCCTCCCCACTCCTGCCGCATCCAGTCACCCTTTCGAGTTGGCTTTTTCATTTTTGCAATACTGAACGTGCTCACAGACTTCAATTTTCAACTGTCACAGTTCTTTTAAATGAGAAGCCAAGTGGCTACAAATATCTGAATTATCCCAGTGGTGCCTTCAGCACTTTCAGCATCAGAAAGCTGCAGGTGTACCCTCACTAACTCTAATGAGTATTTCAGCAAATGAGGGATATTTTGATCTAAAACCAGGGATTTATAACACTGAACCAATTATTAAAATGTAAGGGTACAACCTTAAATATTGTACCTCATTTTCCACCATGCCTGGGACTCTCTCCACCTCTCAGGAAGGCTGTGTTGACGTGGCATGGGATGTCTTGTGTTAGCTGCTCACAAATAGTTGAACCGACAGAAGTTTTTAGTGTCTTAGCATGTGAGCTTTATGAAAGCACATTTCAGTTAGAGAATGACATCTATTTTCATTTGTGAAGAAGCATCCAGCAGAATCTGTTTGCTGAGCGTGAGCAGGAACATCCTGTTCAGGAGTCAGATAAGCTGTGCTGAAGGAAGTGGCATGTGTCTACATTACAATGATTTTCGTGGGCCACTTTTTCCCATGTGCAAATGCCTTCCTATAAACCTGCTTTAAGGACAGTGATACAACTTTGCTATGCTATAGTTACAGGGTACCCATCTCTGTTGTCTACTTCAGCCTCTTTTGTGGCCTCCCTTATTCATGTTAATGCCAGATCAAATAAAGATCAGGAGTTGTGCTGGATATATAGAATTAACATAATATAGAGGAGAACAGGTGATTCAGTTCATTTAAAATCGATTTTCATCAGTGCATGTTTTTTGTCTTTTTAGTCATTATTCTGTAATTGGTTTTGCCTTTTTTTTTTTTTTTTTCTCTCTCCTACTCCCAGGCAAGAACAAGTTATTTTAACAAGCAATGCTTGTTAATATGGATGCATTACTGCAGATTTTAAGGTCCAGAGTTTCCCAGTGTCGATTGTAGGAAAATATGCTGTTATTTTCCATCTTGAAACTCTGTAGTAGTAAACAGAAATAAATTCCAGCTTTCACTGCAGTTCCTCTTTGCCTTCTTGCTACTTATTCCTAATTTAAATTCAGAATAAATACTTTTTCTTTCTTCTTCTTCTTCTTCTACTATGTCATCTGAGAACAGTCCATGTAGACTTTGAGGACAAATCTCACAATTATAGACCACCTTTCATTCTCCCCCCTCCCCAACTTTTCCCCAGCTCCTGAGGGTTTTAAGGACTATACTATTATGTAGCATTTGTGCAGTGCAGTGTTCAAGCAGACTATTAATTGACATGCACACTATTGTATGCCTTAGGCCGGGAGAGAAAATAAGCAATTTGCTTCATTTTTGCAGAGTGAGTTCTAACTGTTATTAAAGTGCATTTGTAGTTGCATATTTTCCAGTAAAGGTGACAGATTACTTCAAAGCTGGTATTTTCTTTTTGTTAAACAAGGCTCTCAAATAGATCCATCTTGCCCACGTATTCTATTCTTGCCAGTTGGCTTTGAAAGCTGGTGCTTGGGCTCCTCGTTCAGAACTAGCTTCCAAAAAATGAGGTCCCATGCTGTTTCTATCTATTGAGCTGGTAGGGGCTGGAAAGATCTGATCTGAAGCCAAGGCAAAGACCGAATTGATGGAATCATATCTAACAGATTTGCCAAGCACTGCCCAGTCATGAAGTTCCACTTTTCTGGGAAAGAGCTCTGAGACAAGGGGTGGCAGAACACTTGCTGTGATACCGGCTATCCTCAGATTTCCTTCCCTGGACTTACAGCCAGGCCACCATGTGACAGGGAATTAGCTTTTTGAGTGCATTTCTGCATGTTTACATCTCGTTCTTCTCTCCCGCGTGCTACTTCCTGATTTTCTTCCCCGTTACATATATGCATTTGAAGAAGAAAAAGCTTACTGCACTTCATTATGGTATTACTCCTATTTTGACCATGCATGATGTATTATTGCAGAGGCATGCTTGCACCTTTGACGTGCTTACTTCCCTTTGACTATGTATGCACACATGCAAACACCCAGATGTGCAGGCACTCTGTTTCAGGTGAATGGTCACCACTCAGTAGCCCTAGATGGAGACTAGTTGTCTTCTGGGACAAGTTCTGCATCTTAAGCAAGCTCTAGTTTTCTAGATGCAGGCATAAGATAGAGAATCATGCACTTTTCAAGAAATGGCTTGGCAGGATTTGCTTGTATTCCTTCCTCTTCTTCCCTCCTTTTCTAGCAGCTTTCGTTTGTGAGATAGTGAAAGCTCAGGTCTCTTGTCCGAGTTCAGTTTTTATATGAACTGCCAAGATAGTCTCTGAAACCACAGTGATGATCCGTATCTGTGTGTCAGATATCCAATTTGTCACCAGCTTCTTCCAATATCTGGCAGAGAACAGGACCTAAATGAAATCCAGTTGACTGGAGCTCAGCTAAGATCTGATATAGGTGACTTTGATAGATCAAATGGTTGGTGGAGTCTGTGTAGATGTAATCTATTTGGCCACTTCTAAATCAACCCATGGTCTTTACGTCTTGCTCATCTTTGTGGGTTTTGTAGTGGTCAGAAACAAAAGGAGTTTTTTGCTGTTGTCTAGGCAAGAGATTGCCTAAGGTGAGGACAACTGCAGATCTTCTGTGGTTGCCATCTTGGGCCAGTGCAGTGGTCTGTGTATGTGCAGGCTTTAATTCAAACCCATTTGGAACAGGTTAGCTGGAAAGGCTCAGTTACCAGGCGTTACTGTCTTTCCATCCTCCTACTTCTCATCAGCTGTCACCTCTCCAACGTTATGGTTTTATTTCAGTTTGTATTAGTGTACCAGGCTGCCTGCCACATTCAGCTGCAGCAGCAGTAACCTCCAGAGGGTGAGGGAATGGTCAGTTGAGTCTAGTACCTGCTTTAGCTAATTGCTCCTCTGTATCCCAAAGCTTACTGGTGGAATTTCTCATCTTAAAGTATAGTGGAATGAAATAGAGCACCCTGCTTTGAAACCCTGCTGTCTTTAGTCAGGTGCCTATTAAATGGTTGTTGAAATTCAGAGTGCAGCTATCTGCAAAGGTCCGCAGCTCAAATCATAATGATCTAGGAAGAAATAATCAATAAACAGTCTCCAGAATGCTGAAGGCTATTGTTCCATAAATTAAATGCACATTTTTGAAACCTCTTCAGAAGGTCATATAGAAAGCGTTTAGTTCTGTAGCTTATTGAACCGGATATGCCAATACCTGTGCTGAATGTATGGCTCAAACGGTGAGTAACTGCTGCAGAATCAGAGCATTTCAGGCTTCGTATGAACCCACAATGTTATTTTTTGATTTTTTTTTTTTTTAATGTCTACTGATAAGAGCACCTAGGTCATTAGTATCATTGGAGAAGTAACTAGCACTACTCTGCTTGATGAATCATTCAATAAAGGGTTTGTTCACGGAAAGTAGATTTTTTTTTTAATTATTATTATTAATATGGCTACCTGTTGTACTTGCAGCATAAATAATTGGTTTGAATCATCAGGTGAGTGCTGTTAAGTTATAGTAAGCGAGGAAAATTGCAAAAACACGAATTAGGGTCCCTGTCCTTAAGTGTGTTTCAGTTTGCATTTTGATAGCAGTTTAGAAATGTTATCGCCTGTTTTGTCACAGACATAATTCACATCTTTCTTCAGGCACTGTAAACAAGAGAAATGGTTTAATGGCTCCATAAAAGGCACTCTGTGCTGATAGCTGAGATTAGACCCTTTAGTAATGGATTTTTGTGTGTTGGGGGAAGGGGAGGGCTTGGCAGCGGTAAATGTACTGGAAAAGAATCTTGGAGAGACTCTGATGTATCTCAAGTGCCTGCTGCATTTCTGTGTGTACTGGGAGATAGATTTAAAGTGTGACAGTATTGGCTTTATCAGTAAAGGGGCCTTCTCTTCTTACTTCTGAAATTTTAACCAACTACTAACTTGGGTCACCTCAGTCTGCCTAGCATCTGAAATTGTAGTGGTATGAACTGAAATATTTTTATGTCTTCTGTCTTTTCATCTTACTCTTAAGAAAGTCAAATCCCCTATATTTGAATGTGTTCAAGAAATCTCTCTAAACTTCCATTGCATATTAACAGTTTTGCCTCAACCGATCATAAAAAAATGAGTTAGTTTATTTAGTGAGTGGGGTTTAGAGGGTGATTTGAAAGCAAAGAAATGTGAAAAGCAGTTCAGAAACATGTAGCAGGAATGTTTAGGGCATGACTTACCGTGACTTCCCGGTTACTTCCTTTCCTCTGCAGGTACACAAAGTCCTCGAACTTAATACCCAACTATAGTGTTACTTGGGAGACATTGGAGTTCACTAGCATAGGCAAAGTTGCTGTCGTCAGTTGAATTTATACTGTATAGTGAATGCTCTTGTCCTGCAAGTACCGATAATAAGACATCTTTGTCTCTTTGGTCAGCAGAGTCAGGGTTGTTTGCTGTTAGCCAGCATTGTTGAATTACCAGTAGTATTTCATGTCTTCCAAAAATACATTTCAATTAGTTCTTCATTTTCAGAAAACAAAATCTGATTTTGTTTTGTGTTCTGAGCAGGAATCTGAAGTTTGAATATTACAGCTTCTTTGCTCAAAAAAAGAAATTACTTGCATTTTCTCATAAAATACTTTTTATTTCTTCTTTAGGTTGAGTAATCTCTTGAATTGAGAAGTATTTTAAAGGGTTGTATTGGATGCAGTGCATTTCTGAGGCTTTCTCAAAAGAAGG
Organism: Semnornis frantzii; assembly: GCA_013399775.1. Taxonomy (NCBI): domain Eukaryota; kingdom Metazoa; phylum Chordata; class Aves; order Piciformes; family Ramphastidae; genus Semnornis; species Semnornis frantzii. The sequence continues at coordinate 13,680 of VWYK01070384.1, read as the reverse complement.
GGATTCATTTCTACCTGTGCAGAGAATCACAGAATTAACCAGGTTGGAAAAGACCTCTAGGGTCATTGACTCCAACCTATCATCTAACCCTTCTAATTGACTAACCATGGCACTAAGTACCTCATCCAGCCTCCTCTTAAACACCTCCAGGGATGGTGACACCAGCACCTCCCTGGGCAGCCCATTCCAATTCACTCTTTCCATGAAGAATTTCTTCCTAACATCCAGCCTAAACCTGCCTTGGTGCAGTTTGAGGCTGTCCTCTTGTTCTGTCCCTGGGTGCCTGGGAGAAGAGACTAACCCCTGCCTGGCTACAGCCTCCTTTCAGGTAGTTGTAGAGAGCAGTGAGGTCTTTCCTGAGGCTCCTCTTCTCCAGGCTGCGCACCTGCAGCTCCCTCTGCCTTTCCTCACAGGGCTGTGCCCCAGCCCCCTCACTAGCATTGGTGCCCTTCTCTGGACATGTTCCAGCACCTCAACATCTTCCTTAAAATGAGAGGCCCAGAACTGGACACAGTACTCAAGGTGTGGCCTAACCAGTGCTGAGTACAAGGTAGCACATTTCTTGTTCCTTAAGCTAGAAAGTCTACAAATCAGTCTCCTCTGAGACAAGCGATTCCTCCTTTAATTTCAGAGCTCTTAATAAAATTGTTCTTCATTTTGGCCTTAAACTGGGTGTTACTGCTACAGTAAATAAAATGTTTGGGGGTTAGGCTTTTGACAGCAAGGGAGAACAACACTTCCAACCAAGGGCTAGCAGGTTTCACTGTCTATTTTTGCATGTTCAGTGCAAGTTTTCTTTGTGGTGGAATTGTTGTTTGTTTGAAATCCAGGTCTGTAGAACACATTATGTACAACGTGGAAACTTTGGTACTCTGAAGCTATAGATAGGTATATTTATGCACAGAGAATACACATAGAGTAACGTATTATACCTTAATCAGTTTGCTGCAGATGGTAGCAGTCCTGCTTGCCTTCTATCTGCGTGTTGACTTTGCAGGAGCTCCAGAGAGGGTCTGCAGATTGAGTCGGTTCTGATACCATATAAGCCTGACTTTCCCTAGTAGTTAGATGAGGTATTGAAGCCATCCATCTAAATACATGTTGTATGACTGTTTGTCTTTCAAATTTGGAGGTGGTTATCTGTAAGTAATCACTCGGGATAAAATCTTGGCCCTTGGTCACTTCTTAATATGATCATTATCAAGGCAGAGTGCCCGCTACTTTAATAGGGTTGAGACTCTCTTCTGGGGTTAAGCAAAATGAATTTGCCATGAGGAAGAAGTGGTGAGGAGCTGGTTGTTTGAAATGTCATTTTGTTAATTTGGATGTGTTGGTAGCTTGGTATGCTGCACTAAAATTAGATTGTATAAATGAACAACCTTGCTTTTCTCAAAAGGAACCAAATGGAAAACAGTATAAAATCCATCTTAGCAAAGGGCTGTGTGTTTAAAATCTCTTTCGGTAGGTGCACTGTAAAATAAGTATCACACTAAACTGAAGAGCAATGGGTGGAGGGTTTCACTGATGATACAAGAACTGTCTTCAGCATTTGGAATATTACTGTTGAAATGAGTCTGTCATCTTCAACCATGTTTTAAGATGCGGGTTTGGAAGGTCAAGTAGCCTTCACGAAAGCCCCCCTAGAAACGCACCAAGTGTTTTTCTCAGGCTTTTTTCCCTTTCTGCCACTAAGAGTGTGTACACTTAAGGAGTTAGAGATAAAACTTTGCATGGTGACTGTGTCAGGGGACTGCCTGAGGAAGGCTTTAAATTTTACAGCTACATTATCTTTCTGGCCGTAGTTAAGATAAAGATCTAATATAAAATCACTTTGGACTGTAATGCTTTCCCTAAATGAAATGAAGGCGTTAACCTACTTGATTTGATACACTTTACCCTAGCTTATAAAGCTGGGAGGAAGGTGAGGTAAACTTTAATTAAAACTACAGCACAGATGCCTTCTAGCACTGTGCCCTGTACCTTGCTAGGACTGTACAGTAAGCAAAATAAAATGTACCTCACAACCGAGGCAGCAGGCTGGAGCCGTGTTCAGTGAAAGTAATTTAATTAGTGTTGATCATGACTCTAGATGATGGTGATTTGATAAGGAATAATTTAGTACTTAACAGCCTTTTACATGCACCAACTCCATGTGGGAAGGTAAAGCAAATTGCACAAAATGAATGTGCTGCTTTCACTTGTGCCTGTGCCAGTGAGCTGGAAAACTGCCTGTTAGCAGACGTTCAGGCTCTCAGCGCTGTGATGAAATACGCAGCCAGTTCTCCACACAGGGCTGTGGTGTGGGAGTCTCTGTACTCCCGTTATTTAAAAATAAATAAGGGAAGTAATTTTTCATAACAGATTAACTCCGAGGAAGTAGCAAAGTTAAAATAAGAAGAAAAAAAAACAAAACCCAAAACCAACGTAGAGCAGCATGTAGCCTTTGTGTGAATAGGTGATACTGGCTTTTAAAAAAGTCTTGTTGTGTGTTGTGTTTTCGTTCTCTGATTCAAGTCAAAGAGATTGCCTCCCCTGGCACTGGAGCCACCATCCAACATGGAGTTGTGAGGCCCATCACATGCACTGAATGTGCAGCATGCGTTATCTGACCAAGACATGCAAGGAGAGTCAGCAGTTGGAGTTCACTAGCAAAAAAAAGGGAAATGAACTAGGGGATGTCAGCCTGGTTTGCGGTTATGGAGGAAAGCTGACTGGGCTGCATTTTGCTCTATTGTTAAATATGAGTGTCTTTATTCACAAAGTCCCTATGGCCTTCTATTTTCGTGCAAGTTCAGACAGTTTTAGACAGAAAGAGTTCTTTCCTTGTTGTGACATTTACCACTTCTCTCTGTCTCTTCAGATTCTGCACTGTGCCTGTGTATTTGTGAACTGTCTGCTTTTCCTTTGTAATCTTCCCAGATAATTGACTATTATCCACCAGAATAGCTGTATGGCAGTTTTAGAGACAATTCTTGAGTTTTGTGAAAATATGTGGCAAAATAACACAGTTCTATTTTGCAGATGTCTCAGCTGAAAGGCAGTAGTAGGAACTACTAAGTAGTCAAGTAGTAAGTTTGTCAAGTAATAAGTCAAGTCAATGAGCTGGTGTGAAATAGATGCATTGTGATAATAAACCTGTTTCTGGAAGGGTTCTCTGAATGTTGCCCAGCTGTGGGAGAACCCACAGTGAGAATCTGGAATCCAGACCTAACTTGAATATACCCTTAAGTTTGTTGGTTGTAATGCTCACATAGACAGAACTTCATTTACCTCTCCATCCCCCTGAACACATGTGTGTTTGCAGATGGATTAGTATCAGAAAGTACATTGTACATAACAAATTGTCTTTCCTAAGTTGAGGTAGAATGGAAGGGAAAGAGGCTGCATGGTGGTATATAACAGTGGCCTGATTCTGTGCTGAGGTTCTCTATCAGGAATGGCGTGATTTCCACAGAGGAGGATGTTCGGACTACAGTGTTATGGTGACAGCATCAAAAATCGACAATGAAATTGATCTCTGAACTCCAGGCTTCTCAGAGTTCAAAAATGTATTTACAATCTTGTTTTATTTAGAACTTGAAGGATGTATTTTCAAGCTGGTAACTAGCTGTCTTTTCATCCTTTGTCCTCCTAACCACTTACTTGAGATTTGTCCGAGTCAGGTGAACTTTGAATTTTCTTCCGCTTTAATTTTGATTAAGGTTCACTACAAAATAAGGGAAGTTGGCTGCCTTAAACTAATATACCGGTTAACCTTGTCTTTACCTTTGGCCTTTAGCTTAATCCAGACAAACTTGTGCTTCTAATTAATGCTGCATTTCTGTCACACTCTCTTTATTCTTTTTGCCTTTAAAAGGAATGATTATGTTTTTCCTTGATTTGTGTCTATATCCCATTTACTATTGACTCTCAGGCTAGGATTTGATCTTGTGCATTTCTCAGAAAAATTACTGAAGCCATTTCTTCTCTATTTTTCTTCAGACACTGATTTTAACTAAAGACACATGTAATCATCCAGGCTCATGAGTTTCACTGCAAATTATCATGTATTCTGTAGGACAGAAAGAATACCAATGGTATACTTGAACCTTATATGTGAGAAATTTATTCTGGAGTCATTTGCATGGCTCTCTTTGAAGTGAACTACTATTGCATTTATAACTGAAAGCTACCTCGCTTATACTACTTGGAAACATTTGGTGCCTGGGAAGTATTTTGCCTCTGACAACATTTACAGTAGTTAAGCCAAATATAAGTGGGCTGTTATTTTGCTGCTAATGAGATGGGATCCCGGCCATCATTCTATTAAACAATAAAAGTGCTAATAGCCAATGCGAAGGATCTCTGGTGTCTATTTTTCAGTTGACACCCAGAGAAGTATTTCAAATGTTTATTTCCTATATTGTTTTTAGTATTACAGTGGTTTAATTAATCATGTGTTTAATTAGCAGTGCCTAGCTTTCTTGAGAAAGCTCATTGTTAATATTGTACTTGGGTTTTAATTACATTTTCTTTCTCTTTCCAGTGGCTTTTCATGGTCTCCCTGTGAAAATCAAGAAGGAACCCCATAGTCCATGTTCAGAACTTGGCTCTGCTTGCAGTCAAGAGCAACCATTCAAGTTCAGTTATGGGGAAAAGTGCCTGTACAATGTCAGGTAAAGCAATTAGGAGCATGTTTGCAGTGAGAACTGCTGATTTAAATGAGGACTGACTAAAGAGTAATAAAACCATAATAGAGATCTTATAAAAGTTACCTCTTCAGCAGATAACAGACTGATGAGATAATGCATTTAACTGATGAACACTGATGGAGTTGTTTACAGTTGTATCAAACACTTACATAACCATTTTAAAGCAGTGTTTTTCATCAAAATGCATATTCTCAATTCCTTCTCCATGGGAGATAGCCAGAGTTTAAAAAGCCAGAGTGCAAGCGTGAAGTAGAAGGAAGGAGTGTCTTGTTTTCCACCAGTTGTGTTGGAAGTACTTTCAAAATGCATTACACACATTAGGAAGGAGAGGAAGTTCTGCGTAACAGGCAGGAGATTGGCAGGTCTGAGCAACAACTAGGTAATTCACAAGTTTTGCAGATATTATACATGAGTATTCGTGGGTGATTACAGTTTAAAATAATTCGGTCTGCACCTTTGTTACCTATTCAAAAGCAAGTTGTCTTTTATAGGGATGGATAATAAAAGCTTTATTTGTTTGTGAGGGTGGAGTGCCTTGACATTACTGCATTCTTCATTGACTTTCATCTGGTTTGCACTTATGTGTCACTCCTTCAGTGTCAGCAGTGAAGGGTTTCTTATTGACATTTCAGTCTACTTTAGAATCTTTCCCCTAGCTTGTGAGTTTTTATTCTCATTAATGTGCTACCAAAACTGCTAGCACTTGAACTATTTATATTTAAGTTTTTGGGTATCAAAAGTTAAAAAAAAACACAAAAAGAAACCCACCAAAAAAAAAAAAAAAAAAA
>VWYK01070376.1:788-45886 GCA_013399775.1 Semnornis frantzii | reverse complement strand
TCGTGAATATAAACTGAGAAAATGTGAGGTAGAGTGTCAGGGTCACCTAATAATAGGTTAAGGCAGTATGTCAGCTATGGTCATCTAGTTACTGCGTCTACTGAGAAGGAATGTGAGATGAGTAATGTGGCTAGGGACAGTGTGAGGGTCACAGGAGCTAGGGTCAGTGGTTAAGCAAAGGGCAGGAAGGTTTCTGTGTGCTTGTGGTTTGACACAATGCTGGAAGGAGCCGTTTTGGAGACTGTGGCAGGTAATCGCAGTTCATATTTAGATCACTTGCTTTTGTTCTTTTAAGCAGTTGTCCATGAGGCAGTAGTACTATAAAAGGTTCCGTTGTTCAACACCTTATTTATACATCTGTTTACAGTTCCTGCCACTTTTTAAGTCCTGCTGCATCTGACTACAGAAAAGTGCTTCCAGTTTTTGTGTTTTACAAGGCTGTGACAGCCTTGTAGCAGCACTTTTAAGGAGCACAAAACCTCTGTTCAGTAAGAAATGCTTAGAAAAAAAACCCAAGGTTTCATTTCTGTAATGGAAACAACTACTTTTGTGCCTTTGGCAAACTGGCAGCATTTCCCAAGGACTCGGTTGATCCCAGTGGGACTGGCGTGGATCATGAAGTGTGTTGCTAACTTTCATCCTGACAGAAGGAGAGCTTCAGCACTGTCCTCACTTCTCTGACTGTTCATTTTACTGAAGTGTTGCATACTCCTGTAAACACAGAGCTAATGTGTTGTTATCCATGAAATTATGTTTGGCTTGATGAGAGTCAAAAATGTGCATCTTTCAGATGTCCTGGAAGAGTACCCAGTGACATGAACTTTCCAAGGCTGGAAGATCACAGTGCTACAGTTAAGCAGGCAAAGGCTGGAAGATCACGGTGCTACAGTTAAGCAGGCATTCAGGGTAATTGAGTGACAGAGTATGGTGCCGAAAGAGAAATGGAATGTGGTCCAAACAGAAAACTGGATATCTGGACCACGCTAGGATAAGCTGCAGTCCTATGCCTTTTTCCTTGGTACAACAGAGATAACAACTGCAGATCATTTTTACAAGGCGTTGTGAGAATGTAATTAGGTTGAAAAGCCTTTTGCAGTTGAAAAGCATTATTTCCTTTTTGTTCACGTGTCTGGGATATTAACATACATGTCTTCTTATGAGCTAAGGTCATCTTTTCTTCTCCATGCATGTCGTATATAACTACTGCACACGAGAAAAACTGCTTATTCATTGCAGAGGATTTGAAGAGGGTAGAGTTAGAATCTTAAGATAATTATAATTAATTAATTTGAAATTAATTAAGTGGGGCAATTACAGAATTATGTTAGTATGTTGTAGTGCATTCATTGGACCTTGTCACTTTTTCTGCCTGAGCATTTTATGTTATCCCTTGTATACTCTTTTCACATGACCCTGCTACATTCTAGATTGGAAAAACAAAAACCAACAAAAACCCAAACAAACAGAAAAAAAAAAAAAACAAACAAAAAAACAACAACAAAACCCGAAACACCACACTATAAGACCCCAGTTTGTCTGTAATTTAACATCTGGAAATGTAATCTGTGTACCAGATGGTGAATGCTGAGCAGAAGCCTTTTGAAGGCCATTTAAGGCATGTAAATAGACCAAGGAAGAAGAACAGAAGCATCTCCAGTGTCATCAGCTCCTCATCCAGTTTTCTGCATTTGTACTTTCAGATCTAGCTAAGCCACTTTTCTGTTAAGTTGTTTAAAAATATCCCAAGTGCAGTCTTTATGTGCAGTGACTGAAGGCAGTCAGAGCCTTTGACCCTGCCAAAAACTATATGCCACTTGCTTTCCCCATCCTCTGCCATGAACTTCCACATCAGAAATAAACTGATGGCATTCATCCCATAGCTGGCAGTAGTACACCTTGACATTTCAGAAGAAGAAGGATTATTTTGGAACACCTTAAATTACCTATCTTGTGAAGAGGAGGCTGTGGTGTCAGTAAAAAAACCCACACTGTCACTCTTCTCTCTTTCATTTTGCCAAAGCAGTGACCACTGGTAGCTTCAGAAGTCTTGCTTTGGAGGTGGTCCAGTACTAGAGAAGTCAGTCACTTGATTTTAAACTTCAAAAGTTTAGGACAGTTTTGTTGTTGTACTTTGTGAGTTTAATGACACAAACCTACTTACAAGAACTTTTTTTTTTTCTGTTTAGAATGGTCTAATTTTGGTAGGGACGTGGCATTTCCATTTTGGAGTATATTGTAACAGCTACTACACACATGCTGCAGTGATGTGTGCAGCTACTAGCATAGCTGAGAATGTCAGCTTGCTAACTGACAGCAGTCTTATTTTCATCATGTTACATTACACATAAAATATGATTTCATGTGTTGTTTTATAGGCCAATATTTCTTAGCCTTATTAAATCAAAGGGCCACTTGGAATTTAAAAAAATCAAGGCTGTCTCACATGGCATTGCCACAGTGATTTGGTTTGCTTTCAAGTCAAAATTAGGTTAAATTTTGAGTTCTTGTTAATTTCTGTGTTCTCTCATTGTGTTTGTCTCTTTCCTTGCACAGGATTGAGAAATACTGTTAATGGGTGGACTGGGCAATCAAAGTCTTTTTGTCTCGAAGAAAAGAACCTGAAGGTTTTAGCTTTCTCTTCTGAGAAATTATGGACATTAAACTGCTGATTTTGTAGCCACTGTAATTACAACTAGGAATAATTTGACTGCTGGGAGCTCAAAATAAAAGAAAGGCAAATTAAAATAGCTCTCATAGCTTTTAGGTTCCTTGTTTTTCTCTTAAGGATTGTTGTTGCATCCTCATGGGGTGAATAAGATCTCCTACATACAAGGAAACTCCTAAGTCTCCCTAGGTTTATGTTCTGGATACCCTAATACTAGAGGCTCAGAAGTCTGTTGTTGTGTATTAATCTGACTGTTCCCTTCCTCTTCAGTTTGGTTTGCCTGTGTTAGTGAATCGCATACAGTAAATTGAAGAATGCTTCTTTTAAGCTGGGTGCTATTGGGAGGAAAGGCGAAGAAGGAACAGCAAGGCTTGACTGTGGTTTCTGTGCATAAAATAGTTGCTGCTTAAAATCTTGGAGGGCTTGACGCGAGCAAGAGTCATCAGCTATTTCAGCCCTTGCTGTTAGTGGAGGTCAAGACAAGTTTCTGTGATGTTACACAGCCGTCACCCCAGCTGCCCTTCATTCCCTGCCACTGACCTTGCTGCCTGTCAGCCCATGCTGATTCCCCAGGGTTTTCTCCTTGGAAAATAACAACATTAAACTAGGGTCTGCAAATGCCTATGCAGGGCTGCATTTGCTGTCGGGGCAGAAATGAGAATTGTTTTTTCAGTTTCTTTTTACAATTTTGAAGTTGGAGATGTTCAAGGGTCATTTTGTAGTGTGTTTTTGTTTGCTAAAGAGTAGTTTCTTTTATTATCCAAATGATTCATCTCTATTTATTCAACCTGGCCGGCTAGAAAACCAGTACTCAGTAATGATTCTGGTCTGCCTTCCTGTTTTACTAGTACTGTCAAAACTGCCCATGCTTTGGTAATGGAAAATGTGGCATACAATCCAAAAGATTCACAGCCTTCTCAGCTTCACGTTTACTGCAAATCACAGGAAGAGAGATAATGTCACTACAGAGTCTTCACTGCAACACTCATCTGATACTATGGTGAGGCCTGTTGGAAATGCAGCAGAGAGTGGTTTCACACACCATTTTATTTAGCTGCTTCCTTCTCAGCATGAGCTACACTTGTAATTAGGTTTAGATCCAAGTAAGGCAGGAGGCCTGTGGCATTACTAGTCTTAAATGTGACAGGTTGCACAGTGAGGTCCCTTGAAAGGGGCAGAGCTGAAGCAGTGTCGTTCTCAAACTGGCTGTAGTTTTATATTGGGCCCTATATAGACAGAAAGGGAATTTTAGTAAGAATTACAAATTCAATTGTGCTTGAAAAGATCCCTCCGTGACTACCATCCTTCTCCAGAAGTTATGGCCTTGTTGAAAGCTTTATCTTCTGTCTCTGAGGCAAATAAGATGTAGTATCAGTAGGCAGGATGTCTCCATTTGGAATGCTTTTCCTGTACTTAAATCACTGCTGCTTCCACATTCTCCAGAAATCAATAATAAAATTATTGTTGGCCGCTGAAAACTGTTTCAATAAAAAAAGAAGGGGAAATGAGACTTGAAAACTACTTGGCTTTATTGTGTGCAAATATGATTAATACAACATAATCTGATTGGAATATAGCTTGTATCCTGGAGACTGCCAACTTAATGCCAAGATTTGGTGCACTGCAAAGGTTTTGTTGCAAATTGCTTATACTTCAACTGTAGCATTTCTCTTCTTATCACATGAGAAAAGACGAAGGAAGGACAGCTTTAGTCTTTTCTAATTAGCTCCAAAGTGCAATACAGATAAGCAGGTTTTGCCCCTTCCTTAAGTAGGGGCCATCCTTGGTGTACGGAAGAGAGATTTTCCACATCTACATTTTATTTTAAAAATACTTTTCTTTACCTCTTGACTCTGGAAAAGATTCACTCAACCAGATGGGAGGATTGTTGATGTGTATGATCTGGGAGAAAAGGTGGTAACTGTAGATGAGGTGTATTAGTTTCCTGTGTTTTACTTTCCACAGTGGAGAAATGGGACTAATGAGATGTACCTTGTCTAAAATATTTCTGGATTGCACAGTTGAAAAATGGAATATAAACATGGGAGTTTTATATGCGAAAGGTTTAACTGAATACTTAAACAAAGCTCCTGAACTTGTAATGTAAGCAGCTATAAAGAAATATTTATTCTTCTCTTCAGATGGTTACTGACTGTTTATTGATACTGGACTCTAGTACAAACGTTCTGACCAGGCTCTCCTGCTTAGGTTAAAGGCTTGTCTTTAGTTTTAGCATAATGTAAGGACTACAGGCTTTGAGGAGGGTCCTTTGGGGTAATACTGAACAGTTTCTCTTCTTTCCCAGTTGTCTGGATAGCACAATCCTTTGTGTCATGCAGAAGTAGTCTGATGGATAGAGAAAATGAGTTTGTGGCTGTGACAATAACCTAGTGTCCTAGCAAAAAGTGAGAGATGTCTTCACTGTTGCACATCTGCTGTCTGCATTTTCACATTTGCATTTTTCCACTTTGACAAGTGCAGATTTTGCAGATTTCAGAGGCTGGTTTAGCTGTTAGTGTTTTAAAACTAAAGGCAGATGGAGACAATTGTGCCCAGTATGTTTTGAGCTGTATGCTTTCTTGAATGCCAATGCAGTGCTCAAGTCGCTGTTGTCCCTGCTGTCTTTGTGTTGCTGCTCTTCCACATTTGACCATTTAAAGCTGTGCACTGAACAAACCTTGAGGTCTGGAGCTGTGGGAATGAGGAGTGAAGGAAGCATGTGTTGCTTGTGCTGTCCCAGTAAATCACTGACTGACAAACTGCTAATCTGCTGTCTGTGGATTCTTGAAAAATCACAGTGTTAGCCAGGAGCTGCTGAAAGAATAGATCTTCACAGTGTAAGTAAAGTTTCAAAGGCTGCTATCTTGTTTTCTTGCCCTTAAAAATATAAAAATAATAACACCAAGGTGGGTCAACAGGCTCTTAGTATACCAATGGTCAATTCTTGTTGCCACGTGGATGGAAATATGGAAGGATTTTTCACTCTGATAGACCTCCTTATCAAGTAATCTTAATTCCATAACAGAAGTACTATTAAGTTGCAAATACTGTTGTGATGACAGGAGCAACTTACTGTGTTGGAGGAACCAAAGCTGAGAGTACAGGAGGCTTTAAGTCTGAGATCAGATGTGCTGTTGCTTTGTGAAGGCTGTGTTTTAGCACACTACAGAAAAACTCATGTATGTGGCTTATAGTCAGGATAGGCAACTGTGCTATATATAAGGCCAGGTACACACCGTCAAACAAATGTTTAGCTTTAGAGCCTCCCTCTCTTATGTGAATATGGAGAGAATTAAGAAACTCAATCTATTTGGACACCGATGCATGCCTAAGTAATGCCTTAGATAGTGTATAAACAACTCCTATACCTTTAAATAATTTTCTTTTAGTTTCTAGATACTAGCAAATTTTGTTTGAACATGAAGCCCAGGCAACTACTTCTTCCCTGTTCAGAAATCTTCACTGAGGAACTAAGCTTCTATTTTGGCACAGTAGTTTGTTCCCATGAAAATACAGGGATATATCCAATATGGGATTATGACTTTCAGTGGGCTGTATGAGAGAGGCAAATTGTGAAGAATTGTTAAGCATGAAAAAAAGATTCCTTGTGTCAGGGAAGCCGTAAGGAATCTCCATAAAAGAACAGGTGACTGTGCAGTCATCTTTAAAATATTATTTTAGTGCAAAGGAATGGTATGCCAACTATTAAAACAGACTGAAGTTTCCTTCAAATACAGAGTCTGTCTGAATTGCTTCTCTCAACATGCAAAATGTGACCTCAGTGTTGTTGTTACCTCAAGCCATGCATTTTTATTCAGTGGAAGAAGCCTCTCCAACACTACGCTCTGTTTTGCCAGCCTCTGAGGCATTTCCAAACAGCCCAAATCTTTGTTACGTTGGAGGCAAAGAAAATGGAGCAGCAAGAAGCTAAAAATATCTGAAATTTACCAGTGAGAGCACTAATAAGCCTGCTTTGGGAAGAGTTAAAGCCGATGATACTTGACAACACTTTGGTCTTTAAAGCAAGTAGAAATGCAGCACTAAAAACAACCTGGAGTGTAGAGCCAGCAATTCAGAGCCAAGCTGAGTATAAAATACTGTGTCAGTCCTTGAAGCAACAACAAATCCTGTCTTTACAGATCCTTTTAGCATGCAGAGTGGGAGAATAGGAGCTGATTTGGTTCCAGGTTAGAGGTTTTAGAGCTGAAGGCTGTTCTGTGCTCTTGGGGATGTTTGCAGGAACATTAGAGGTAAGGAATTTTCCATTGCTTTTAGGCTGCAGATTGGGTGCATAGCTGCTTTACGGGCACTGCTGCGGCTGAGGACTGCAGAGCCTCTGTACTTCTCTATAGGTGTGTGCTGCTTTCTGCCCAGGACTCTTCTGCAGAAGAGTGCTTGGGAGCCACTGAACCTCATACCCAAATGATTCAAGACTTTGGTGATTAGTGACTCTTACCTTGCTTCCTGTTATCAGATTTACTGTCAGAAACATCTGTGGCTGCAAGAGTCTTAGTGCAAGACCTGGCTGTTGATGCACAGCAGAGCAGCTTTTGTGTTAAGCATAGAAAAATATCTTGGGAAGCACCTGGAGGTTCTGTCAAGGTCTCGTTTGCTGATTGTTACAAATACATAATTTCTAGTGAAAAAGGAAAGGTACACTAAATATTAATTGTGCTTAAAACTTAACTAACTTGTCTTACTGCGCAAAATACTTCTGTGTTTCAGAAAGTTCCTTTGGATAAATGAAAATTATGTCATCAGCAGTTGCTTCGCATTTCAGATTGAAAAACTGTAAATTCAAAGAAACAAAACATACTGTTGCTACCCATTTTGTTTCTTTGATACTATGAAAACTCTATTTAAGTGTAGGCTGAAACACTGCAATTCTGCTTTGCATAGTACAGTGCATTTTTGTTTATGGTCTAGTGGTTAAAATCAAAACCCAAGAGTCAATAGGATTGGGGTCTGTTCCTGGCTGTTTTTCAACTTGTTTTCACTGTAGACATACCCTTTATGGTCACAGCTCAGCTGACTCTGTAAACAAGTGGCAAGTCAGTGATTCACCATGTTCCTAACTGAAAACATATGAGTTGTCCCATGGGTTTTGTTTGGGATTTCTTGCAGGTACAATTAGGCACGTTTACCACTTTGTCAGTTTGTTTACAGGCACTGAGGTTACAGGTCAGCACAGCACAAATGTGCAGGACTCCATTGCTCTGCATGCAGGGGAGCACATAGCAGGTACATGTTTATATGGGCAGAGGTGAACTGGAACCAGTGCTGTGTGCAGCCAGGGCTTTAAACAGCAGTGTCCGTTCCCCTGCTTCCATCTGGCTAGGTACTGTGCAGTGAAATGCCTGCAGTGGCTGTGCAGAAGTGGAGGTAAAATTTGATGGGTCTTTAGAAAGTGGAATGCAAGGCAAGGAGAGCTGGAAATTTGTGCTTACCCATGCCCCTGGGATTGCCAAGCCAGCTGAGCATTGTTTGTACAAAGGCTCCCACAGTATGGGTACCCCTTCAGGGTTTCCAGTTCTCATGGAAAAGAAAATCCTCTGCCTTGTTTCCAGTACAAAATGTTAGCACTCTGCCAGGCTGTGCAAGCCAGGAATGAGTCCAGGCTCCTGTTGGGGCTGAGCAGTCTGACTCCTCCATCAAAACCAAAGGAAAACTAACACTCAGATGTGAAACTTAGACATGACATTTCAGATTTCTTCCTAAGTAATGAATTGTTTTAATATTGAGAGTAGCATGCCTTGAAAGGTTGCTGTTTCCCTTTTGTTATGTTTCAGTGACAGCGCCTGACCTGGTTACGAAAGATCCCATAGCACAGAAGCTGAAGCTATTAGTATTCTAAAGCATAAATCCTCTTCCTTTCTAATTATATACGAAAACTGCCATTGCTCTGTAACAGGTTATGAAGGTAGTAGATACTCTGAAAGGAGGATCAGTATATTGAGGTAAGATATCATTCTTTACTACCTGGTTACTTCTAGAGATCCTCAGACTTGTGGCCTTACAACTGAGACAAACTTTTGTCATACTATGGCAGTATGTGAATTGGCTGCCCAGCTCTTAACTAGCATGTTTAATCACAGAATCAGAATTAACCAGGTCGGTAAAGACCTTTGAGATCATCGAGTCCAACTTATCACCTAACACCTTCTAATTAACTAAACCATGGCACTAAGTGCCTCATCCAGGGCACATCCTTTTAAATGCCTCCAGGGACAGTGACTCCACCACCTCCCAACAGGTATTGTTGCTTCAGTGGGGTTTATTTTTTAATTAAGTTCAGCATCCCAAACACCTCCAGGACTGTCATTCACTGTTTCCCAGGGTATGTTGTTCCCAGGCCTTTGTTGTCTGGCTGGTCATGGAGGTAGGACTTTCACAGACATCCTTTCTCCAACTGACACTAAATGCCCAGCTTTGAGGCTACATACATGAGAGGTGAGCTCTGAGGGTAGATCTACCCTCCTTTGAAGCCCTAGTTTGGTGTCTTTTTGATAGACATTGTTGAGGCAGGATACATAGATACTTGTACTTTTACAGGGGGTGGCACTGTAAAAGGGGTCCTCGAGACTTTAACTAAGTGCTCATTGCCAGCACAGCAGTGATATCAATGTATTTCAAATAGATACTGGCATTAGTTATTTGGGGTGCCATTCAGAACATGGAGCGACATAAAACAAGCAGCACTTCGATCCTGCTCTAAGTCAGGTTTGCGTAGTATCAGGAATGTGTTTGCACAAGCTTAGATATGCATGTAGTGCCTGAGACATATATAGATAGATAGATACTAGTTCCCCACCTGACTCTGTATGCCCCCAACTGCCTGATTTGCATGCCTTACTCACTGGGGAATAAGCAGCAACTGAAATAACCTGTTTCTAGTTATGTTACTTTCATTTCTTCAAGACTTAGCACAATGTAATTGGGCTGCATTTCCTGTGCTTCAGAGGAAAGGTTAACCCCTTCCATTATCTGTCCACCTTTTTGGCTTATCTGTCTTTGTGTGACCTCTGGAGACCCCAGATAGCAGGAAAAATTCTGAAGACTGAGTGTTTTTGAAAGCTTTTTTGCAGCCCGTTGGAGGAGGTCATCACCTAGTGTGAGAAATGCTGATCTTATCTGAACACCTGAAAATCAAAAGCTAATTAGTTTCATCTGCCAACCAAAACAATGTGGATAGACTAAGGTGTTTCAATTCTCAAGAGATTCTCGGTGACCAGGGCCAAGGGTGGTGGGGCCTACATCATGGAACAGTGTCCTCAGCACCTTCGTGGTGAAGGAGTTGAGCCTGTATGTGCCCAAAGGATCAGAGCAGGTGTTGCCTCAGCTGCAGAAAACAGCTGCTCCTGCGAAGTCCCCTGCCAACACAGGGGTTTTTCTGGGGGCACTGCAAGCACCTTTCCCTGGGCTGCTCTTGGCTTCCAGCTGGGAGGGAAGGCAGGATGGCAGTGAGGGGCTGCTTCCTCAGAGCTGCCTTGGTGGTGTGGGAAAACAGTATGTTGTCACTGTTCTCAGTTCAGGGCAGTTACCAGCACCAGATCTGTGGTGGTCAGAAATAAAGTGGCAAGGCAGGACAGGCTTGCAGGTGTGCAGTCTGTGACAGCAAATACATCTCATGAAACTGATGTGGCTGAAGCAGCATGGAAAAGGGTGGTTATTCTGACTTCAGCTCCTACCTCTCTCCTGTGATCCATGACTAAAAGCTTGTAAGAAGCATTGACAGAGTCTGGAAGAAACCATGTCATGTCTTCAATGAGAAGCTGCCCTGCCTGAATTTGAAAACTTGTGTTTAGGAGAAGGAGCAAGGAAATAAATGGGCAGCCCTTGAAGACTTTATTCCCACAGCTTAACTGAGCCCTCACAAGCACTATAGCCTTCCCCAGCTATTAATTCTGAAACCAAGTGGGGTTTGAACCCCTATTTACAGAGAAACCATCCGAGAGGTCTGCATACTTCTGTGGGTCCTTTTTGCAACATCATTCCAACTCATTCAGCTTTATATTTAGTGCGAATTGGACCTCAAAGTTATTCCTGATTGTGCATACCTGAAAGTTGCAGAATCAGTCTTGTCTTCTTACTGTGTGTGCTTGTAAATCAGTTCGCTGCAATATAGTGCAGTACTGTGTTTGTGTTTGGTGCTGGTTTATCCTGCAGTGCTTTGCACATCAAAGCCCAAGCATAAGCATGTTAAAGTATACAAACTGAATTTAGACCTGCTACATCAGCCTGACCCGCTGTGTGAGGCTCTTGCTGGGAGCACCTTCAGATACAGGGCAAAATTCTCTTCTCAGATTCCTGGAGTAGCTCCTGACTCACTCTTCTTAGTCTGCTGCGCTGACATGTGCAGGCGTTTTGTGCTGTGAAAGAAAGTGAGCGCCCTGAAAGGAGTAATCTGTCACTGACTGAGGAATGGACAATAATGGCAAAGCCCCAAAAAGAGCACGAGACCCTGTCTTGAACCGGTTGTTCTGCGCCTGAGAGAAGCTCTAAGGGTTTGTGTCACGTGGGCAATGTGCTTGTAGCCTCTTCCTCATAATTATCACTTACCTGATGATCTAAGACTGCTTTGTGGATATGAGGACAGAATTTTGCCTGCAGAATGCACGATTGCCAACTGTGCCTCCTCTATAAATCTGTTTTAAGTGTGTTTGGAATAGCTGCCAGGCTGGCTTCTGAGCTTACCAGAGGACAGAGCTCCAGCAGATACAGTCCCACGTGGCACAGAGCTGTTGCAGTTTTAAAATCAGTCTGATTTTTTTCTTTAACAGGGGAGTCCAGTGTAACTCCGTCAAGACTGGAGTGACACTCTGAATCTGCATCTGCCTCATGTGAGTTAAAATCCTGGCAGCAGCATTTTGCATAAGCTGGAGCCTCTGTAGAGGTGTTTTTTTTTCTTTTCTTTTCTTTTTTTTTTTTCCTTTTCAGGAAGGCTATAAAATTGTTACTGTATGTGTCTTGGCAGCAAAGGTAAAAACAACCACACAAGTGCATGAGAATTGCATACCTTACTGCACAACCCTTACTCATTCCAGATTGACTTCCCTCCCAGCACACCCTGTGTCAGGGACACCCGCATTCATCACAGACCACTCCTTAGGGTACTGCTTTTTCCTTTCAGTAGTATAATATTAAGCCAAGTGATGGTATTAAGGAGAAATTGGCTTCTGGTTTTTTTAAACCTTTAGTTGTTTTCTTTCCACCTCAGCTACATAATCCCCGAGCGCTGGGTGCCAATTGCCCTGGGCCACTGAACCGTTTGCCTGTGTTGGAACACAGACTATTAAAATAATGTGGTACTCCGAAGCTGGGGACTTGGCATGGTGGCAGAGCTATGGACATGAAATAGTAAGAGAGAGAAAAAAAGAAAAAACAATCAGAAAAAGTTGTAGCATGTGCTTTGGTTTTGCTGTCATAATGTTTGCATTGGGCAAGGATGCTCTGAAAATGGATTTGTGGCTCTGCCTCTTCACCTGTCACAGAACTGGGGATGCTTGAAGACTGGGCCTTCCTCTGGGTGAAAGAGCTGAGCATGGGAGACATTGCATGGCAAATAGCAGAATTCATCACATTGCCATGGCACACAAATGCCTTCTGGTCATGAGCTTAGCAGTCAGGTCTGAAGGAGAGCAACATTCTGGCAAAATGTCAAACTTTTTTCATTCCACAGCTGGTGAAAAGAAAAAATGTGATTTGTCTTTGTCTACTCTCTTTTTTTCCCCACGAATGCCTGCAGTAAGCAAGATATGAGAGCAAGCAACCAGCCCTGAATACAATACTGAAATAAGTTTTTATATCTAGTGGTGCATATCGCGGGGGCATCTTCCCTGAGTGTGCTGCTGTAGTTGCAGCAGTGTTATCGTGTTCGTGCTTGATCTGAAGGAGGTGGATTGTTTGTTTGCCCTGAAGCTCCTGTTACTGGAACAGACATCCCCACAGCTTGTGAGAAGTGTCATTGGGTTGCGGCTTGTACTGGTTGATGCAGCGTGTGCTGTGCTGTAGTGTGCTGTCCAGGTGGGCTTCCTGAGCTCTCAGTCTGTTCCCAACCTTGTGGCTAATTGAAGGAAAGTATCTCAAAGGCTGTGATGGTAGCAGAACAATGTTTATTGTCCCTTTCCTGTTTCCAGGAGTTCAGTTTCCTGTGTCTCTGTTTAGTTCATGTATCAAGGAAAAGGCTTTCATTTCCAAGATACTGTGGAGTGGTAGAGAATTAGGGAAGTACCTGAGTCATGAACGAACTAGCAGTTTGGTTTTATCCAAAGGGCCATCAAGGAAGCAGGATCTAGGAGTTTAGAGGCAAAGGGAATATTGGTCCCTCCCAAATAACATTTGGATCAATCCTGTCACTGTACTGCATCAGCAGAGACTTGGGCTGATAGAGGCTGATAATAATACTTGTTCCTCAGCCTTTTTCCTGCTGGTGCTTCAGATTGTTTCCTTAGAGAGCTAAAAGGAGGGAGGCCTGTAGTGTTAAATGTAAGACAGAGAAACAAATACAGAAAGGAAAAAGTTGAGTGAGGGCATTTTGTGAGCAGCTGGCTGCATGTCCCACCCACCACAGCCATTCTCTGGTGGAGTCACCAAGATGCACAGGGTTTTGAACAGAAAGCACTACAGTTTCCTTGGAAGGGTTCTGCTGGAGCTGTTGATGATTCACTTCTGTTTCTCCAGAGGAGATTCCATGATGCTTCTTGAGATTCTTTGTGTCTGGGCAGTATCACTGTGATTGGTGAGTTTAAAAAGAGCAGGGTTTTAGTGGAGAAATGTTTTGTTTAGGAATGATGTTTTATAGATAAATGGATAATGTGGTCAAATTCCCAGGAAGCCAATGAAGAGGAGTGCATCAGCTTTGTAGTCAGAGCATGGAACTGGAGGCTGCTTCACATAGCAGGGAGCTTTGCAGTGCTTTCACCTTCTGAGAGTATGTGCAGGTGTATTTATTGCCATTTTCCCTGGGAAGTGCCTTCACTGTCCTGCATCAGGAATTCCTGTTCCCAGATGATGCTCTGGTGTCACTGTCACAATGTTGTTCATCACCTAACTATCTTTTGCTCCCTCCAACTCTAGCTCACTCCCCAGAATTGCCTTGTCAGTCACTGCTTTCTTCATTAGGTGTAGTTTTTGATTGCTTGTTACTACCTATAGCTCAATCAACCCTTTCTTTCCTAAAGGACAGAAAAGACTGTGTGTGTTGAATGTTGTATCACATTGTTGATGTTTGCCATTGGTAAAATAATGCTTGAATATTTTGTAACCGTTTTATTGGGTTTAGTTGTCTGTTTAAGAGCTTTACAAATTTGCTTATTACATTTTTAATGGTTTTGGTTTAGTGGGGAAAACGGACTCGGGATTCTGGTGCTTTTTAGATTATTAAGAGATACAGGAGCCCTTAGTCACAGTTACTATGATCTGAGTCTTATGACAGTCTCATTTCTTCTCTAGTCCTTGCCTTTTTAGCATATTTGTATTATTTTATTTTTCCTTTTTTCCCCTCTCAGGTTGAGCTTCTGTATTCCGCAGCACATATATATGGCAGTGATTACCTGGACAGTGTAGACAATGTGTATTTAATACATATTGTGAGGCCCACAGATGTGCTACAGCTCTCTCAGGAAAAACTGTGTGTCTTTTAACATGCTTACTGTGTAACATGCACATTTTACTGAGCTAAATCTGAAATTTCCAAGTGTTTGAGACATTTGAGCCCATTGAACCTATGGTAACTATTAGCACAGTCAGCGGCTGCATTTGCCCTTGTTGCATCTTAAGACAGCAACATGCGGCAACTGTAAAGACACCTTCAGAGGAACACAGTGATTTCTGTCTGACCTAGAAGCACACAAATTTTCTTTCAAATGTTAATTTAATAATCTGATTAAGCAGTATCATTTCCAAGACATGGGAGGGTTGTTTGCAGGAAGAAGACAGGCCTGGTGGTAGGAATTACTTGGTTGAACGGGTCCATTTCTTTTGCGTTGAGTCACAAATGAGCAACTCCTCTGACATGTGAGAACAGGTTGCTTAAGAGAGTGGCATTTTGATGCACAAAGGTTAGTAGCTACCAGATTTTTACAGTACCGTATACTGTTATTAACAAACAAATCTTATGTTAAATTGACAACTCTACCTTTGAGCTAACTTAGTCTGCAACAAACACGAATTCCTCTGAGGCGAAGGCTGGAGATAATACTAAGCTTTGAGCTTGTATCCAGGGTAGTAACAGCAGCACAGCAGCAATGAATCTCAGGCTTTCTAACCAGGAATACATGAACTCCCAACATTTCCTGGTTTCTTCATGAGTTCTGTGAAAGCACAGCAACCCAAACCCAGGTGTGAGCAGGTGGAGCAGTGAGACATTCACACATGTGCCTGACAGGACTGCAGGGAGAGGAGCTGCAGTTTGAAAGATGTTCTTCCTGATGCAGAGAGCTGTGACAGACTGATGGATATTTCATCTGGTGCACTCTGCTGCTGAAACCTGAACTGTGGCTTTGCTCGGCTGCAGTCCTGGAGCATGAGCTAATTCCACCGTGTCTCCAGGCTGGGGGACCTGAGGCAGTGAAGGGCAGAAGCGAAGAAGGGGATGGGTGATGTGGAGGAGGGAGGAGGGCAAATGGGTGTATTACTTTTCACTGCCTACTTGTTTAACCCCCTAGCTGTTTTCAAATTTTCTAACTGAAATCTCGTCTTGGCACAGTGTATAAGTCCCCTGAATACGAATCTCTTGGATTTGACCTGACCGTAGAAAGATTAGTTTCCATTGGATACCCTCATGAGCTGCTCAATTTTGTCTATGATCCTGCATTCCCTACCAGGTAAATGACTAACAGACACCGATCTAGCCTGTTTGAACCTTTGAATATTTGCTCTGTAAAGGTCATAGGCAACACACAAGGCCAGGTTTTCAGTTGTGCTTCTGAAGGTTGTGATTGACAGCAGATAATAGGGGAGGGAGCAGACTGCCCCAGTATTTGAGGGCCTTTGCTCACACAAATCCATGCTAGCAAAGAGGGAGTGTGCAAGAAAAGAGGCCTGCTGAAAACATGTCCAAAAATAACCTTTCAAAGCAAAGACGGCAATCACAATTGGATTGGAAGTTAAGTCAAGGGGAGGAGGAACCTTTACTGCCCATCAGACTGCTAGAATGTCTCAGAGAATTTTTCTTTATTTTAATAGTGTCCTGGTACAAAGGACATCCTTAAAGTGAAGATGACACAAAACAGCAGTAAAAGTGGGACCAATCCAGTTGACTTGTCTAGATGAATCAACTGCTGAAAGCAAAAGTTGATAGTGCAAAGTTTAAGTAAAGATATTTTGGGGTTTGGTAGCAGAGGTAAAAAGGGCATTGCTTTTGATCTAGCTTTGCGCCTTAAAGTTGTTTCCATTTTTGTCTTTGCTGGATTTTGGTTTTTTGACTCCTTGGAACTTCTTTACAGAAGACCACACACAGGGTCATTGGCTTCTTGTTTTGCTTTTCAGTCTGGCAGCCTCCTTCCTTCCCTTCTGCGAGCACCGTTTTACACTGAGACTGATGCTGAGCGTGCCCGTGCCCGTAACAAGACAGTAGCCCTTCACAAACCTGCCTCCATCCCAGGGAGGGAGCAGGAGGGATGTCTCTGTGGGAAGGCTACATTCTCTAGATGCAAGCTACTAGATAAGTGAGGCAGAGTTTTGGTGGAGTTGAAACTGGCAGTGTCCAAAGCGTTTTATGCAACTGTTACATCCCCTATTTGGCTCTGTGACAGAGCAATGAAAGGAGGGATAAATTCCTTTATCACAGTTCACTCTTCCTTGCAGCCAAGCAGGGCTGTCAGGGAACCACAAACACAAGTGTCATATTCATGACCCTGTGGAATAGGCCCCTGATACGGGCATAGCTAAGCCTCTGCCAGATTAGATGGTTCCATTTTCAAGTCCATGGAGAGCAGATCAGCTGTATCTTTCACTTGGCAGTGCAGAGTCTTCTTGCTCACCTGCAGCCAGGTAAAAGAGACAGCAGAGGCCCCATTTGCCAAGGAGCAACTCTGTTATGATGCCCCATGCCATTTGAGAAAACTGGTTCTAAACCTGACTTAGAAAAAAGTGCTATTAAAATGGTCATTACTTACTATGTTCACTTCTTCATATCTTAAATCCCTTTCTTAACAGAGGCCTGGTGTTTGATACCCACTATGGGAACCTATTGAAAGTTGATGCCTATGGGAACCTCCTAGTGTGTGCTCATGGCTTTAATTTCCTCAGAGGGTGAGTGATGTCTCTTGGCTGCTCTTTTTGACTTAACATGTTCTTTTGTGTCACTGATCATCATTTTTATGAAGAGCTGTGGGGTCTACACTAACAGCAGGTGCTGCATTGCTGTTCTTGCAGCTGCAGAATTGACTGGGAATGTGCTGAGGGTTCCAGATACAGCAACAGCCCTGAGTGTTTATAGAGTAAAGCTCTGTGCTGGCACAGGCACATCTGCAGTGTGCTGGAAATAGGAGAAAAGCATGCTGTGAGGAGAGGTTGATGGGATAATCCATGGGCTGTTCATCTCCCCTGGCACAGTTTAACATCAGCAGCACGTCAGTTAAGACAAAGCTGTAGTGTGAGGACTGCTGGGAGTAGAGAGGATATGTCCTACGACACTGTTAACTCCACAGCTGTTGCTAAGAAAGTTTAAAGGCCTGAGCTGGCTTGGGGAAGAACAAGCTTGCTCTACTCCTTCCTGTGTCTGATGTTTGAGGGTGTCAGAAGTGAGGCATTGCAGGCTGCTTCCTACAGCCTTCCTTGGTTGCTTGCAGCAATCTTGCCCCAGAGAAGGTGCAGAGAAGAGAACTGCAATGCTACATGCCTGATTTGTCCNCACAGTCCCCCTCCCAGAAATCAGAGTCCTCAGGAGGGGCTCCCAACCACCCTTCCACCTTCTTTCCACCCCCCTTTTCTTACCCCAGAATCTGCCTTACATGCAAGGTGAGTTGGAAGGGTCAGCAAGGGGAGTTAAAAGGAAATGATTAGTTGGGTTACACAGATCCAAGCAGAATGTCAGAAGCCCAGGGAGAAACCACCGACTCCGACAGACTGTCTTATCTGTGTTTGTGTCCTTGTTTTTATATGTCTCAGCAAACCTATGAGTGATGTAGACATCACCACTGTTTTCTTTTCACAGCCTATAATCTAATTTTTCTCATTTAAATATTCCTATTAGCCTCAAATCAGCACACAAATCCCCTCATATCCCTGCTCCAAGGGTGGATGGATGGAAGGCCAGCTCAGGGCCCCCAGGGTGACAAGTCTTGTCATTGCAGGCCTCTAAGTCCATGTATCAGGAAGGAAAAATTTAGAAAAAAGCCCTTATATATGCACTCAAGTTCCTCTTTGAGTCAGAGGTGATCCTCAAAAGCTCCAAAAATGAAGGAAATCAGAATAATTAAATTACTTCAATCATTGCCACCCTGGTGATTAATTGCAGAGGGCCCCTAGCCAAGCCTTCTGCAGCCCAACCCTGCACTCCCCTGCTGAAAACTGCTTGGGGGAGTATAAAGTAATACATGGAAAGTGGGGGAAAGTTTAAGATAAGCAAACAATGAAAGCCGAGATGATTTAAGGTATCCTCATAGCCAGCAGCATGGGGCTTAAGGTCGAGTTGTGGACTCTCAAACACTGTTTCCCTAAAGGGCCTTCCTCAGTTTGCTGACTCAGCAGCGAGGGCTTTGTGTTCGGCTCTGTGGAGCCAGCGCAGAGAAGGCAATGCCAGAGGATGCAGTTTTGGTTTTGCCCCTCTAGTGCATGTGAGAGCACTGGGTGCTGGTTAAGGCACCGTGGGCTCCAGTGCATGAACCCTGTGACAACAGTGTTCTGCAGGTTGGCAGGATTTATCCTCACCGTTGTGGTTTCATTCTTTTCCACCTTCTCTGTTCTCAGGCCTGAAACACGGGATCAATATCCAAACAAATTTATCCAGAGGGATGACACAGATAGGTTTTACATTCTGAACACATTGTTCAATCTACCAGGTGAGTCTAACACGAGCCCACGTAGGCCTGTTTCCCTGCCTTCGCAACCAGTAAAGCTTTGCTGCTTAACCTCTTTATGTTTTTTTTCAATCAGCTTTCTTATTATGGGCACAAGGCCTGAAGTTAGCTGACTTTATTACACTACCCCTGTTTTAAAATCCTGCTTTCTTTCTTTGCAGAGACCTACCTGTTGGCTTGCCTAGTGGATTTCTTTACTAACTGTGACAGGTACACTAGGTGCGTATTTCCTGTGCTTCAAGGTGGAAGCAGAGGGTGCTACAACAGGATTGTTATTACATAGAGCATTACAGCACGAATGGACCTGCTTTTTGTGTCGGTGGAGGTCCCTCAAGTGGTTTTGTTGAAAGCAAATTCAGGATCTCTTACTCTTCAGATGTTAAGAGAATTTAGTGGTGCCAAGATGATGTGTGTGTGCAGTTATGGAAAGCTGTAGTGCTGCTATGCAGGTACAGTCCTGCTGTTAGGAAATCACATCCTAAAATTTTAAAGAAACATTCTTGGTAACACACAGATCCTGGTAAAGTCTGATTGTGGCCTTCTTCAAAGTCTGAGCGGCAGTCAAGTAGTATATAAGAAACCATTATGGTAAGATTAAAGCACAGGCTACAAACAACATTTGGAACTGTCTCTGTCCTTGACATGTTTCTTACCTGCTGCAATTGGCTGCTACAATCTCTATTCTTTTACTTCACAGCTGTGAAACAGGGTTTAAAGATGGAGATCTCTTCATGTCCTTCAGGAGCATGTTCCAGGATGTCAGAGATGCTGTTGATTGGGTTCATTATAAGGTGATTGCAAGAACTTCTTGGGGTGTCTGTAGTTATAGTTGAGCTGGAGGGGACTAGTTTGCAACTGGTGAGTTAAGATGTGTATTCCACTTTTGGGCGAGAGCTCTTTGCCTCCTAGTGAGCAAATAATAAATTGCAATTGTATGTTAAGTCAAGATCTTGACTGCCCTCCTAGTACTGGCACGTATCTGCCTTAGCTTGCTGTTCCTTTTTAATGTGCCTAGGTTCCAAATCTGTACTGCAATTCAGGGGAGGTTTAGAACATGATGCCATGAGGATATTTGCACTTACAGTCTATAACTTATACATTGTCCTAGCTATTAAACCAGCATTTTGCTGCAAATGTTTTACCTTGGTAATATGTTATGTTGTCTGAAAAGTACCTGCATTAAGCAGAGATATACATCAACTCTTCTCTGTTTAGAGAGGAGAGGCAGTTCACCTTTTTCACACACTTGTATGCAAATTTAGAATGTAATTTTGTGAGTGTTAACGTTTGATTAAACACCTGATTTTCTTGGTTTTCCTCATTCAAGAGGTCTGTTGGGGTGGGATGGAGAGCCCAGACAAGAAATCTGCTCATGGTGGTATTTGTGGTGGTCAGCCATGCAGTAGCCAGGAATCTATTTTCTTTCCTTATGCAGTGTTGTGTGATACATGTTGGAGTTGGCCTTTGAGTAAAGCATTATGGTCAGTGTTGGAGACAGGTCATTGACTGTCTTGTTTGGTATGGCAAATCTATTTTTTTGTTTGTTTCTATTGTATTCCCTTCTGAAAGGGTTAAAATGCTGTTGAAGTGGATTATTTACCATGGTGAGGGAATCGATGGATCACAGAGTTTGTGATGGTCCCTGCTACTCAAAGCCTCTCATCTCTAGAGTCACTGGTTCAGATTCGCCCTGGTTTGTACTTTCACAGCATTTTAAAGTGTGAAAGTTGGCATTACTTTGATGTCTCTTACATCATAAGTTTCCCTTACCTCACTGGGTCCTGTTGTTTCTATTTCAGGGATCGCTCAAGGAAAAGACCCTTGAGAATCTGGAGAAATACGTGGTGAAAGATGTAAGTGTGAAGTTGCTTCACTTGTGCTACTTGATGTTCTGTCCTGAGTAAGCAGGCAAGAAATAAACGTGCGGATGGGCTTGACTGAGTTGTGGAACAGACAGCGCTGTGATTGTCACTGTAATAACCAAAGACAAACAAGAGAGTTTGGAGGCAACCTTTATTCTGAGCCAGTGATCCACATGATTTCATACTCACATCCACCTTTTTTTACATAAAATAGACAGAGGAAATGCTGTCATGGGCCCGTGGGATATGGGTGAATACGCCGGTAAGACTTGTGGCGTTTCTTTTGGTGCGGAAAGCAACTGTGTTGCCTGGCCACTTGTTCTCTCCCCAAACAGACTTCTTCTTCAAAAGCATCTCTTTAGACAGAACTATTCCTTAGCCATCCAACAAAAATGTCACATGCATTTAACCGGGAGGGACTAAGGGAAAGATCCTGAAAGACAGGAGACACTGGAACAGGTTTCCCAGGGAGGTTGTGGATGCTCCCTCCCTGGAGGTGTTCAAGGCCTTGAGTGACCTGTACTAGTGGGAGGTGTCCCTGGTTGGAACTAGATGATCTTTTGAGGTCCCTTCCAACCTTGCCATTCTATGATTCTATGAAAGACTCATCCATATGCAGGTCTTGATAGCCCCAGAATGTGTGTTCAGCACATCTAATCGAGCAACCTCCACTGACTCCCTTATTTTTGCCCTCCCTGCAACGTACAAGGCCCCTCTGGACCACTTACAGGGTCCAGGACCACTTCTTTAGTTTAGATGAGCTTTGAGGCAAAGTATCACTTTAAAGCAGTTAACCTTGTTTCTAATTACATGTGTGCAAAATACTTAGGCAACAGTTTTGTGAGGTAATCATCTACTCTGGCAATGGACTGAGATTTATGATTCAATAAAAATAACCCCAGGAATAAATTCTCCCTAATTTGAAGTTGGAATGATAATGCACTCCAACCTGCAGCTCATGTGAGCTCAGATTTCACCTGCCTCTGGGCCTATTTTGGGAGCAGATTTGGAGCTGGAGGAGCTGCTCCAGTGTGCCTGGCATGGATCAGTGAGAGCAGCGCAGGGTGCCTGGCACTGTGCTTGGCAAAGGTATCACAGTCCTGCTGAGCCCTTCCCCCTCGCCTTCCTCCCCTGGGCTGTGCTCTGTGCACGGATGGACCAGCAGCTTTCCTGGCTCTGACCAGTACAAAACACGTGAGTTTGCTTGCTTGCTGTTTTGATTTGCCCCATTTAGTGTGGTGGGATCATAGCTGAGAGTGTTTGGCTGATGATAAACCTCTGTCACTTGTGTGTGTGACTTGTGTGTCCCTTGGCTTTCAGGGGAAGCTGCCACTGCTGCTCAGCCGCATGAATGAAGTCGGGAAGGTGTTTCTCGTCACCAACAGCGACTATAAATACACAGACGTAAGTGCTGCTTGAGTTGTTGTGTTGGAGTATAATGGAGTCAGCAAAAGCTACCCATGCATTTGTAGGACATCTTCTGATGGGGAATTGGATGTTTTCTAGGCTAGGCATAGGATGTTTTAGTGGCACATGCCCATTACGTCTTGAGCCATCTTTTCTAGTCCTGGTTTGCTATTATATGGAGAAAGACCTTGGGAGTCCTGGTGGACAGCATGTTCTGCGTGGACCAGCAATGTGCCCATGTGGCCAAGAGAGACAATGGCATCTTGGGGTGCATCAAGAAAAGTGTGGCCAGCAGGACTAGGGAGGTTCTTCTTCCCCTCTACTCTGCCATGGTGAGACCACACCTGGAATATTGTGTCCAGTTTTGGGCTCCCCAGTTCAAGAGAGACAGGGACCTGCTGGAGAGTCCAGCAGAGAGCCACAAGGATGATTTGGGGCCTTGAGCATCTCCCCTGTGAAGACAGACTGCGAGACCTGGGGCTGTTTAGTCTGGAGAAGAGAAGGCTCAGAGGAGATCTGATCAATGTGTACAAATATCTGAGAGGTGGGTGTCAAGTGGATGGGGCCAAGCTCTTTTCAGTGGTCAACAGCGATAGGACAAGGAGCAACAGCTACAAACTGGAACACAGAAGGTTTCACCTCAACATGAGGAGTAACTTCTTTACAGTGAGGGTGACAGAGCACTGGAACAGGCTGCCCAGAGAGGTTGTGGAGTCTCCTTCTCTGGAAACTTTCAAAACCTCCCTGGATGCATTCCTGTGTGAACTACCCTAGGGGTTCCTGCCTTGGCAGGGGGCTTGGACTCAATGATCTCTGGAGGTCCCTTCCAACCGCTACAATTCTGTGGGCCTGGCTTGAGTCACTCACTCTGTGCCTCACTCAGCTCTCCGGCAACTAAAAGGCCAAAAGGGAAAGTGATACTCATTTTATATTTCATCACGATTTCAAATGCAGAACTTCCTTTTCAAGCGAGACAGTCTCAGCACAGACAGGCCACCAAAACCATGGCTCTAGAGAGGTCTAAGAGCCAGAAGAGGCAGTTTGCTGTGCTGCAGAAATAAACGTGGTTGCCTCAACTCTGGGTAAATGTCAGGATGTTGCAACACTGCTAGCCCAGAGATTTATATGCCATGTTAAAGCACTGCAAGATATACCTGAAGCAGTGTGCAGATTTCTGAGGCAAATATGTTAATCAATTATAAAAATTCTGGTTTAATTCCTGTCATTTTTTTGTCTCCAAACCTTAGGCTGACTTCCATGTAAATACTGAAAACAAGTTTATGTGGCCCAAAAAGATAAAAGCAGAGAAGTGTGCACTTACAAACTAAACAAATGTATGCTTAAAAAACATATTTCAATGCTTTCTGTCTTTCAGAAAATTATGACTTACTTGTTTGACTTTCCACATGGACCAAAGGTATGTGATCTCTAGTCTGCAGTTCCAGCAGAAACTGATGTGCCTAATTATCTGTGTAGCTGGAAAGCATTTTAATCCTGTTTCATCGGGTGCATGGGATTAGTTGCTTTAATCTGGTTAAAATACACTTGCTGTCTTGTGTCCTGTTTGAATGGGATCAAAGCAAATACAATATAACAAAGAGAAAAGAGGCATCATCTGGTCTCAAACAATAATCTGTGCTAATGATAACATTATTTTAGTGGTAATACATTTTAACTGTGGCATTTTGCAGCCGAGTTTCTTAGAAATCTTGCACAGTGTTTTTAGATGTTCTTTTAAAAAATCCTCGATAGAAAGGAAAGAGTTTTACAAAATAGCAGAAACGTTTGTGAGTGATTTTGCCTTGATTATGGTAATTCCAAAAGTTTTAATTGTGCTTTTTCTAGTTCTCGTGAGGTCAAAACTCAGTCCTGCAACCTTTCTAAAGAGGCTTGTGAGATGAATTTGGTACTGCTTTCTTGATCTCCCAGTGGGAGTGCTTTAGGAGATGACACTGAAAACTGTCCTACTACAAGGGGCACGAACTAGGGCATTTTTATGGACCAGCAGTGTCACAAGGTTGTGGCTATGGACAGTGATGCTCCAGTAAACTCCCTCTGAGTGTTCACCTTGTGCCTCATTCTGGAGTTTGTTTTTGCCTTTGCAGCCTGGGAGTGCACATCGGCCATGGCAGTCCTACTTCGACCTGATCCTGGTGGACGCACGCAAGCCACTCTTCTTTGGGGAAGGCACCGTGCTGCGGCAGGTGGATACGGTGAGTGGCACGTGGCTGGAAGGGCCTGTGCGCCTCCTCTGTGGCCTTTCTTAGCAACAAAGGGCAGCACAACATTTAGATAGGACCTGCCCTAGAGGCAGTGGGATTTCTTCTCCTCCTAGTGATTTCCTAAGCAACCCCATCACCTGGGGCACAGCAGACCTTCAAGCTTTACTGGCTCCCTAATGTACCACCGGTGGCAATAGAAAAGAATGTGGAAAGCCACCTCTGGAAAGCTGCCTGAAAGTGAGAGGCAAAGACCGAAGTATCAGCAGGGCAGAAAAGATCCATACCATCAGCTGTTCTGTACTAACACAGTGTCTCCTTCCTCAGGTGACTGGGAAGCTGAAGATTGGTACCTACACTGGCCCGCTGCAGCATGGCATTGTGTACTCAGGAGGTAAGGCAAGAACCCTTCTTGTCCTATGGAGTGGCTCTGATGTGCCCTCGTGGCCTTAAACCACTTTCAGCTGTGAGAAGGTCCTTGCTAGGTTCTGGGCAAGGTTGTGTTTCCCAAAGCACATTGTATTGTGCCCTCCATGTACTGCACCAGAAGTTCTCCATCATCATTGCTGCCCGAGACAGGGGAGAAATGGACCCATTCCTCCTCAAATGTCCTTTTCTTGCTTGCCAGGGAGGGTCTGGGAAATGTTAATGAAGGACTTGTGGTGGAGAGGGAGCTGCAGTGGGCCCTGTGGAACATTCCCAGCTGTACCATCAGCATGACCACCCTTGGAGAGTCCCCTGAGACAGGGAAGGGCAGCAACTGGATGTACAGGGCAGTTAGTGATGCCCAGGGCTCATGTGAGAGGCAGCATGGCCTCTTTGCTGCCATTCATGTGGGGGTGTGCTTGGGCAAAACTGCCCCTGAGTGAACTGCCAAGTGAGTAGGCAGTGGCCCATGCTGCCATGGCCAAGCAAGGGTGCTACATTTAGCAGTGGAGGTTTCTGGTGCATTTTCCCTGTCACTATGAAGGCAGCAACATGTTTGCTTTTGGCTCCCTGTGCTGAGACATACTGTTCTTCTCTCAGGCTCTTCAGACACAGTCTGTGACCTGCTGGGGGCCAAAGGGAAGGATATCTTATACATTGGAGACCATATCTTTGGAGACATCCTGAAATCCAAGAAGCGCCAGGGCTGGAGGACCTTTCTGGTGATCCCTGAGCTAGCGCAGGAGCTGCATGTCTGGACAGACAAAAGCGGTCAGCAGCCAAGCAAACCTCAGACCAGGCTTGATTCTTGCTTGCCTAGTGCTGCACCTCTGAGATTTCCAGGGCACAGGGGT
The DNA here is from genome assembly GCA_013399775.1 of Semnornis frantzii. Lineage (NCBI taxonomy): Eukaryota > Metazoa > Chordata > Aves > Piciformes > Ramphastidae > Semnornis > Semnornis frantzii. The sequence goes on along the minus strand of VWYK01070376.1, from coordinate 20,431 downwards.
GCAAGGGAGAGATTAGCCTGGCTCGCTGCTTCTCCTTTCAGCTCTTTTGCCCTGGGTCTGGGTGTTGCTGGCAACAGTTTGGGCCACTTGAGTGTGATCGGCCAAGCACTGATATAGCTGGGATAGAAGCTGTAGCTGGGTGAGGTTGAGTTGTTCCTCATCCATAATACACTGCCCCAAAAACTCCACTTCCTCTGCCTCTATGGAACCATGGCTTCTCTGTTTTATTCTCCCTGTAATGCCTGAGCCATGACTGCTCTCCCATCTGCAGGGAGTCCCTGCTCAGCAGCTGCTTCATCTTCCTTCCTGCTCCCTCTGCTGCTTTGCTGGCCAAAGTGCCCTGTGTTTCCCATCCTTCAGCACTGTTTTTCTCCCAGGTTTGCGCTTTGGCGTGTAAATAGGTCTGGGGGTTATGCAGGTTGTCCTGTGGCTGGATGGAAGGTTTTGGTGAGGGCTGCAAAGGTTCAGCCTCAGAAACAAAAGTTGCAACCAGAAACCAAACCCAAAGCTCTGCCAGTGGCACAGAGAATGGTTGAACCTCTTGCCTGCACAGTAGCTGTGACAGTTGTACTCCTCAATGCTGTGCCCCAGCTGGGGAGCGGGGAGGATGCTGGGTTTGCTTTCAACCCTTTGAATTTCAACAGTTTAAACTTACATTTTCCCCCTCTTCTTTTCTGGATTTTCTAGCCCTTTTTGAAGAGCTGCAGAGTCTGGATATTTTCCTGGCTGAGCTATACAAGTGAGTGTTGAAACGGTGACAACTTTTCTGTGGCCTTTCCCAGCCCAACAACAGCTGATGAGTGGCTCTGATGAAACATTGGGGCAGGGTTAGCAGCACTTCTGCCAGAGCTTTGGGTCTCGGCCTGGGCTTTACCCATGAAGAACATCTCTCTTATGAGGAGAGACTGAGGAAGCTCTTTAGCTTGGAGGAAACTGAGAAGTGACCTCATTCATGTTTATAAATATGTAAAGGGTGAGTGCCAGGAGGATGGAGCCAGGCTCTGGTCAGGGATGCCCAATGTCAGGACAAGGGGCAATGGGTGGAAGTTGAGGCATAGGAAGTTTCATGTAAACACAAGGAGGAATTTTTTCACTGTGAGGGTGACAGAACACTGGAACAGGCTGCCCAGGGGGATTGTGGAGTCTCCCTCTCTGGGGGTATTCAAAACCTGCCTGGACATGTTCCCGTGTGAACTGCTATAAGTGATTCTGCTCTGGCAGGGGGACTGGACTGGATGATCTTTTGAGGTCCTTTCCACCCTTCCCCTCCAGACCAGCCTCCCTCCCCTGAGCCCCAATCCCACAGCACCTGATTCTGAAAGGCTTTTCACATCATGTATTTACCTTCTCGCCTGTAACTAGGCATCTGGACAGCAGCAGCAATGAACGCCCTGACATCAGCTCCATCCAGAGACGCATTAAGGTACCAATCAGAAGAATCTCTTTTTGCCCTTTTGGATCCTAAAGGGCTTGGCAACAAAACCCCACTGCTCAGTCCTGAAATGCTTTTCACAGGCAGGGCAGGCTTGGCAAAGCTGTCTGTCTTTGTGGATGCAAGCGGAAGAGCTTCTCAGCTCACTGGTGTCACTGGCACTCCTGCAAGGCAGCCTGGTCCAGAATAGGGTCTCCTTCCTCGTGCACACAACAGCACTGACTGACAGTGCTCACTGCTGCAGAATGGGGCACTGGCACGTGAACCTGGAAGGGCTGTAGTTTCTGGTTCAGCCTTTCCTGGGGTGCTACCCTGGGGCAGGTGCTGGCCTGAGCCCACTGCTGCCTTCCCTTGGGTTACCTGGGATGTGGCTGTACGCTGATGCCATGAGGTACAAGCACAGAAAGCCTTGCTGGAGATCCTTGCAGGTCTCATGTAGCCCCCAGCTCAGAGTGCTCTGCTTCAGTGGTAGTGTGGCTCCACGCTGCTACCTGCCTGGCCCAGGATCTAACCTGCCCTTTTCTTTGTAGAAAGTGACCCACGACATGGACATGTGCTATGGGATGATGGGGAGCCTATTCCGCAGCGGCTCTCGGCAGACCCTCTTTGCCAGCCAGGTGATGCGCTATGCTGATCTCTATGCAGCCTCCTTCATCAACCTCCTCTACTACCCCTTCAGCTACCTCTTCAGAGCCGCCCATGTCCTGGTGAGTTGCATACCCTGGGAGAGTGGGCAGGAGTCCCAAAAGTGCCTGCTCTTGTGCTTGTTAACGCTTCCACGAGCTGCAAGCACCAGCAGTGGTACCTTGGAGGGTTGGGTGGTATCTGATGTGCTGTGGGCTAAAAGGTTACACATTCTATGGTTTGCTGCCCATCTGTCTCAGGGAGACACCCTGGGACTGTGACACCCCTTGCCATCTTCTCTCTCTCTCTTACATGTTCAGATGCCACACGAGTCCACAGTAGAGCACACACACGTTGACATCAATGAGAAGGAGTCACCAATGGCCACACGCAATCGCACCTCAGTGGATTTTAAAGATTCTGACTACAAACGGCATCAACTGACCCGCTCCATCAGTGAGATCAAACCGCCCAACCTCTTCCCCCAGGCACCTCAGGAAATCACACATTGCCACGATGAAGATGATGATGAGGAAGAGGAAGAGGAAGAAGAGGAGGAAGAGGAATAAGAAGGAAAAAGAAGAGTGTTTCTGAAGACAAACCATGACTCTAGCAGTGATCAGGAGCGGATTCCTTTCTTAGGGCCCTTGGGGTGATGGATCGGGGGGGTGCGATTCTTGCAAAGGCACATTTTGGAAGTGTCTGGAAACTTTTAACAAATTAACACTAATTAGGAGGGGTCCCTTGTTTTCAGTTTTGCAGACGGTTCAAAAAGCTGATGGATTGTGCCTGGGTGGTGCATTCAGACCAGGCTGCCTGCCTGTGCTGTCATGCCACTCCCATTATGTTTAGGGATGCTGCACATTTCTCCCTTTCCCATGATGTGTGTCATTTGATTTTCATTTGTGTGGTGTCCTGTGAACGGTTTTTGCCATTTGTTACATTCTCTGTGGAGGAGGAAGGGATGCGCTAAGCCTACTGCAGGAGACAAAATGTTCCAGAGCCTGCCCTTTGGGCTGCTGCCCTGAACCCTCTGCCTTCTGGGTTACAAACTGTTCCCCTCCTCATGTTAGCCAGGGTTTTGCTGTGACTTACAGCACTCAGTTACCCTCTGCTTGGCGTGAGCTTCTCTGCGTGAGTGGTTTGATTCCTCCAGCCATCACAGGTGGTGGTGGGATTGCAGCTTTTGCATAGCTGCAGCTGTACATGTTTTGGCTTGTAGACTCTTGTTTCCTCTTGCAGTGTTTCAGAGCTCTTTCATCATCAGCATGTGATGCATGATTACCAATGCAGTTCTCAGACAGCTGAGCTGCACACTGTGTTCTCAACTTCTGTAGTTTCAGCAGTAAATATTAACCCAGGAGCTTGAAGCTACTGCTTTAGCATTACGTTAAGTTGGTTTGTTTTCCTGCTGCCTGTTGCTGACCTTTCTGTCTGCTCAGCTTTAAGAAGTCGAAGCATCCCAGCCACCATCTGGAGTGAAAGGGCCTGTTACTGCAGGTTGCTGCAGGCCACATGTGTCTGCCCTAAACTAGGAAACAGCATATGCCACAGAGACGGCCCTGGGGTGGGAGCCAGCAGATTCCAGTCCGGCTGGCAGCTGCCCTTGTCTTTGGCTTGGCATGGAGCAGCAGAGTCTCACTGCAAGGTGTAATGGGCAAGGCTGCTTCCCCAGCCAAGGAAGGTGACGCCATAGGCTGCCATGCAGGAGCCAGGGGTGCTCCACAGGGATGGGCAAGCAGTTCTTGTCCCTGAAAGCCAGTCTGGGGGAGGCATGGGACTGGCACACAGCTGGGCAGCAGTGCCCTGTGGTTTTTCTCCCTGTCATGGGTGCAGCCTCCCTTACTCCAGCCTGTGCCGTTCGCTGTGAAAGGGATTATAACAAGGGCCCTCTTGTAATGAATTCACCTCTTGTTTCAGTACCATAAACTCATTTAATCTTTTTTTCCCCCATTTTTAAAGTACCTTAGGAGAAAATAAAAACAAAACCACACCACCAACATCTGAGCAGGAACCACTGCTGCTGTAGTGGCAGTTGTTCAAGTCAATAAATGATGATGTTTCTAAGAAGTGCCTTTGTGCTTTGTGGCACATTGCTGAGATGATGAGGGCTGTGCTGAGGAAAGTCAGGAGTGGTCTTGGGGGTGTCCCAGCAGAACAAGTGGCTGAAGAAGAGGGAAAGCATCTCTGGGAATTGGTTGTGTGAAGCATTGCCAAGCAGTTGCTGTGGATCTGATTTGACGGGCTTGTCTGGTTCTTGGGGAGGAGGTGAGCAGGAAGCAAAGATGGGGCAGTGGGGCACAAGGCTTTTGTTATCCCCACAGAAGCTGGGAGGCAGGGAGGAAACATTTTGGCCTAGATGCAAAGAGACTGAGAAGGGTTTTCCACAGCAGGAAGGGCAATGCCACAATCCTGCCTCTACCTTCAACATTTTGCCTTTCAAGGGTTGTCTCCCACAAGTATTACCATGGCCTCTTCCCCCACTCTTCATGGCATATGGTGTCAGTGGCAGCATCATGCTCACCGGGGGCTGCAAACCTGGTTAAACAGAGGAAAGTACCTGGGGAAGGCCAGAGCTGGCACAGTGATGACATCAGGTCACCTACCCAAAGGCTGCATGCGCACTGTGCCTGCCCAGATGGGGACAGCACATAGCTGTAAACCAGATGAGGCCTCACCACAGAAAGATAATTCAGTACCTGAGGCCCAAAGCACCCACCAGAAAATACTAAATGGCTGCAGATGGTGGACAATGATCAACAGCTGACACTTCAGGAATTGCTAAAAGCCCCAAACTCAGTATTTGGGTCATTTCTGCCTTGATTTTGGGGTGTGAAAAGCAGCTATTGTGTACCTACAGCAAGGCTGACGGCAGAAGGGATTTGAGGGAACTGTTCTTGAGCTCTTAAACTGAAGGCCATGTTGGGCTTTGCTATGTTTAAACCTCATTTCTCCAAGTATAGCCACTTGAATTTTTTAAGCCTTAGCTCAGCAGCTGGGGAGGGCATGTGGCTGCAGGGAAGGGAGATCGGGGGAGCTCTGAGCATTCCTTCTTCCCAACCAGTCACCACAAATAGCTCACTCCCAGCCCAGAGTTATTTCTGACTGCAATGGGGAGAAGACTCTTCAAGGCTGGAGCAATGGAAAGTATTTGACCCTCACTTGATGGTGGGAAAGTCATGGGCAGAGCCTGCCACACACAGGCCACGCTCACTACCTGGCCTTGTGCCACTCTGCCCATCCATGGCTGGTGCTGCAGTAAGAAATTACTGAGCAGAAGCTAGAGTGAATCCTTTTCCCCAGGCTGGCACAAAGGGCACAGTCAAAGACAGCTTCAAGCCCATACTTTTGGCAGGCATCTATTTGTACCTCTGGCCTGCATCAGGTGCTGTTTCTAGGCAGCACCCAGGAAAAGTCAGCTCCTGCAAGGCTCCTGCTGCTCTCTTGGCAGTCTGATCTTCCCCACCCCAAAGGATGGGCACACTGTTGCCCACCATCAATGACCTCTCCAGTGGCAAAATCCTGGTGGGAGCAAGACAAGCACCACAGACAGGCTTTGCCTCTGTGCCTGAACTCTCACTGAATGGAGTTCTGATGGCTCCTGCTTTCTCCAACACCACACACCTGCACTCAATGCCCCAGAGACTGAGGGGAGTTTGCAGTGGCTGCATCGACCAAATTCCACCAAGAACTGGAACCTGAGGCTCACTCTGCCCTCACTACAGGCCTGCAGGCATTTTGCATTGAGCGCTGCCAGCAAATACTTCTGAACAGGTCAAAGTAACTAAAGATAATACCAGCTAGAGATAATCTTCCTTCGTGCCATTTCCTCTCGCAGCAGTGCGTGAGCAAGCCTGCTGCAGCTGAAGCACAAACATCATAGTTAGGCAGGGTATGCCTAACCATGATGGAGAATGCTAAGTCCTCTGCCAGTTCCTTAGCAGCAGCTGCTGCAACACTGGGCACCAGAAGCCCTAGCCACCTGCAATGCACATTGACAAGGCAATCTTGTAGGTGCAGTGCCACCAGCTCACCCTGGCCCTGCAAAAACGGGTGCTCAGCTCCAGCAGAATGGCCCTGGGCCATGGTGGCTGCAAAGCATACAGCAGGAGCACAGGGCTGACCAGGTACCAGCACAGTAGCAGCAAGGTAGGGCAAAGGGCCAGGACTCAACCATCTGTAGGTACAAAAGGTGACTTTGAGCATGACTCACAGGATGTGCAAGAACTGGCTTTTACTGCTGGGTTGCAAGGGCAGCAGTGCAGGGCTCAGCCACACAGTGGGTGCTGCTGGGGCACAGAGAGTCCTGGGTGCAGCTACTTCAGACAGTGCTTCCACAGTGTGGCCTGCACCCAGGCAGGCAACATCCACTCAGTCTCCATGCAGGGACACATCTTGCATCCAGCCACCCACCCATTGCTACCAGAACCAGCCTCAAAGTCTACCCTTGTATTTACTTACATTCTGCTTGCTGCATCCCACCACCACCAGGACAAGCACAAGCAGAGAAGTAGAACTCCTCACAGGACTTGCCCCTTTCCTCACTGGCCTGATACAATGTTGGGGACCAAGATCCGGGTGGACGGGGCCATTCTGTAGCAGAGGAACAGGGACAGAAGATGCACTACATGCAAGCAAAACCCAGACAAAGCTTGAGCTGACACTGCCCAGGGTTCAGCAGCTCAAGCACTAAGAAAGGAAGCCAGCCCAGTCATATCTGGCACACAGGAAAGGGTTGGCCATTCTGCCAGTGTGGAGTTGGAAGTGATGTTGGGCAGGAGACTAAGCACAAGCTCACACTCCTGCTCAGAAAAAAAGTCTCTGTCACGGCTGGCTGTCCACAACTCTGCTGTCAGAACACCAGGAGACCAGGCAGCAGGGGGATAGGCAAACCCACTCCACCAGTGATGCCCATCCAACAGAGCTACTGTTGGCACCAGCCTCACTGGTGACTCCCAGTCATACACCACCTGTGTGCTACAGATGGACAGATAGATGGCATCTACACTTCTGGACAAACAAACATGATCTATAGAGAGCAGGTTGTAAATAAAAGGTTTTTATTAGTGAAAGAAAAAAGTCCCTCACCCCTGAGGGAACTTCAGAAAGTCAGCTGCTTGCCGTTGCCACCACCTTCCCAGCTCTTGGTCAGCAGAATCACAGGCACAGCCCTCCCCGGCTCAAGGACTTACAGGACCATCAAAGCAAAGAGCAAGACTTGGCTCCAAGGGGAACAAAATCAGGCCCCTCCATGGCTTTTGACAGCTGAAGTAGAGATTACAGATTGCTGATGTAGCCAATAGCAAAGACGTGGGTGTGGCATCACTGACATCAGTCCCACCACCCACATGCCAAAAATCCATCCCTTGGAAATGAAGAGGGAGCATGAAGGAGAGGGAGAGGGAAAGGGGAAAAAAAAAAAAAAAGAAAAAAAAAAAGAAGCATAAACTGGAATGTTCAACAGAAAAACAAAAATCATTTATCTAAAAAGAATAGAAATAAACAAATGCTTTTAAACAAAAATCACAAAATATACAAACAAATCTGGTACAAAATAAATAGGAAAGATTGGAAATCTACAACAAAATCAGAATAATTATAAAATTCATTCATATGACAATCAACGTGTGAAACGTATACACTTCATTCAGGAGCTCACTTGTGCTTATTTGGGTTTATGTACACAGATGGAAATACTACAGGCAGAACACTACAACTCTGGGAACCCCAAGGCATGTACAATATGATACAGTTTGCAAAGACCATGTATGATGGCGAGTAAGACACAGGGAAGAGCTGGCTGGAGTGGCTGAGTGTGTTCAGCTAGCCACGGAAATGCACCACAGAGGGAGAGCTGTCACACATCTGAGCAGAGGAGGACTGAGTCTGAGCCAGCAGTGGCCAGGAGTGGGGCTCAGGGCAGCCAGGAGTGACATGACCACAGGAAAAAGGTTTGGTGTGAGATCTCCAGCTGCTGAGCACCAAGTGCTGGTGGCTTCCAGCAACACTTCTCAAGTATTTGGTTTTTCAGATTCAATGTGTTTGGCATCCTGGCACCTGCCCCATGATTCAGGTACTGAGGCTGGCTCTGCAGCTGCATGTTATGGAGAAAATGCACACCAAGAGCTCAGCAGGGTCCAACTCTGAACTGCACATAACCATGCTTGTGCTCAGGAGAATATGGATAAAATGGGACAGAAGCACTGGTGCTGGTGTCCTGGTAGGTTTACACTTCCCAAATTCCATGTGGTCTGCAAAGAAAGCAGAGTCCCTTGAGCAGTATTTCCTATCCCTAGTGTGAGGAATGAAGACAGTTGCAGTACCGTCTGTTTCTGGCTGTTGCACCTCCCTGAACACTCAACCAAACCACAGTGAGAAGAGCAGGGGACAGCCATGGTTGATGTGAGAGTAGCAGCCACAGAAAGCCACATTGCTGAACGCAAGCCAGCACAATGCAGGACAGGGCACATAACCTGGCTAAAACCTGCTGGCCAAGCAGCCCAGCCCAGTCTTCTGGGACCTGAGACTTTAAAGCAGGCAAGATGCTAGAGCTGATGTAGTCCCAGGCAGCCTGCCACTTGTGTGAGCCCAGGAGCTCACCAGGAGCCCCCTCCACCCTCCCACACTGATACCTGGGCAAATCCCAGGCACACATTCAATATTGGTACTTCCAACTAAGGCCTATGATTCAGGCTACTCATGTGACACCTACAAGTTTCTTACTTGAATTTGGAAGTAATTCCTTGAGGCTAACGTAATACCTCCTTTTATATAGCTCCGCAGTCTCCAAACAGTTCAAATGGGATGCTAGACTGCTCCACCAAGTACTAAGTACTGGGACAGGTGCCCCTCCCCAACAAATCCTGCTACCAACCAACTGCCAGACTGCTTTCTGGAAGAGAACAGACACCAACTCCAACTCTGGAGCATTGGAGCCACCTGCAGCCTTTGCCTGTTTCAGGTGCTTGTTTTGCTCTTGACAGCTGACAAACTTCAGGCCCAGCTCTGTAGGCAGCTTCTGTTGAGAACAGCCAAACCTCTCCTGCTGGGGCAAGGATTAAACATCAAGCATTTTGTTAGTCAGAAATCTCTGCTGGAGGGGTGAGAGCAGTCAAGACACTGTCCTCTGCAGGATCCCAGTGATAGGCCTGGCTCAGAGGAATACAGGGCCCAAAGGAGAAACCTCAGGAGAAAGTAGAGGTTTTCCAAGCTGGAATCAGAAGATAAGCAGCTTTGAGTACCGTATTTCTGAGGTGCAGAACTGCTATACAGCTTGACCTCGGGATAATGAGAACAAGACGTCACTTTGACCACTTTCAGTGCTACCAGTCTGTGAAACACTGCCGTCCACTAACTGTACCATACCACAGCCCAGAGGCAGCTTTCTGGCAGCCCCTTCCCATTCCTGTACTCATGGAAGGAAGGGTGCTGGGATAACCTGGGCTTTCTCTGAGGGAATGTTCTGGCCTCCCCAGGTTGAGCATCCAGCTTCTGCAGAACACAAATGTGCACAACCAGACCAAAAAGCTCAACTGTGTCACCTTAGACCTGCACCAAGAGCATCACCTCACCTGGACACAACCTCAAGGACATGGCTATGAAACTAACCATGGAGGAAGGTAACCCAGCATGAAGCCAGGAGATTCCAGAGTAAGAACAAGACACTGAGTGGGATTGCCAGTGGGGGCTGTGTGGGAAGCCATGGATATCTTCAAGTTCCCTGTTCTGCCAATGCATGGCACCAAGGTCAGCATCACCACAGAGATCACACCAACAAGAGACCTGCAACCGTTGGATCAAGTATAACAACAGAGCAGGGGCGAAGGCAGCTTCCCAGCCCAGCCTGCAGTGTAGAGGTTTCCTCCCTGCTAGTCAAGATGTAATCTGCTTTCTCCTCCATGCCAGGAACTGCCTTTCCATCATATTAAACTTCTCATTTCACTGTTGGGCCAAACCAACCCTCAGTATCCAGGGACCACTGCAGAGACAGGCAGCATGGTGGGCAGCAGGCCCAAAGTCATATCACATTGAGCCTTTCTGCTTTGTGCCAGCTTCACACACAGCAGTGCGCAGCACAAACGCAGGAACTCCTCAGTGGTGGTTGGACACCTTTGGTATGAAGCCTCAAATTAGCATCACAAACAAAAGATACTTTGCACCATCCTTCCCCATCCCCCCAGCCCATTTTCTACCGATAATCCAGGCACTGGATAACTCAACAGCTGGTACACAGGTACTAGTTTTAAAGCCACAGAGGCATGTATTGGATAGCACATAAAATATGGTATGTCCTTCATGGAGGAAGGGTTGCTATGGATAGTGTATTCCAGCACAAGGAAGGTCTGTGTCCCAAGGGGTCCTGGAGAACTAGGCTGCATTCTCCATCACACAGGATACTTACACAGGATGCTTGTGAGGAGACAGTGCTGCTCTTTGCTGTCCACACCCTCATGCCCCTCAGCTGAGCTCTGCAGAGATCACATGAAGCACTGCTGCTGCCCAAGCAGCCCCTCCCTCACACAAAGCTACCTCTTTGGTTTTCTTTGAGCTGACCTGAGCCAGAGCTTAACATCACCAGTACCAAAATCTCATCATCATCTAAACAGGTCCCTGAAGGCTGAGAAGCAGCAACAGGTGATGTTTATGGGGCAACTTGCCCTGCTCCCTCTGACCTTTCTCCAAGTCTGGGATGAGTGCAAAGGGCCATACCCTGAGACTCTTGCCAGCTCCATCCACACAAAAAGGCACTTAAAGAAAAGAAGGAAAAAAACCCCAATCAAACAAACAAGCAAAAAAACAACCCTGTAGTGACAAAAAGGGGAGTAAGACCAGGATAAGAGAGGAGGAACAGAATAGTTGTAAGTAAGTAAATGAGTGGCCAACCCCTTTTCCAACAGGGCCCAAGAGCTGCAAGCCCTGTGCAGCCAGCTCCAGCTGCCCCACACAGACTATGGCATCATCTCATCCATGCTAATTTTGGGGCTGGAGCATACGTATAAGCAAAGAGTATGAGAGGGGACTATATATGACTGCAGGCAGAGCAGAAGCGGAGAGTGATGGAAGGACCTGCCCTGTGGACCTTGCTCTGCTGGTGCAACTGTACGGGACAAGCAACTCATCCTGCCACTCCTGCCTTGGGGCCTCTGTTCCCTGACCAGCCTAGACACACCACCAGCATCCCTTGTCCCTCTATGGGATATCCTGTCCTGAGCAACTCCAGGGCAGTGGCCTTCAGCTGCACAGGGATGTTTTGGGAGTGAGCAAGCTGGGAATAAAACAAGCAGTTTGTAAACTCTGGAGGGTCTGAGCCTGGGTTCTGCAGAGAGGCCAAGGTCGGTCTATAAGCCCATCCTTAGTCCCTCTCTCCTCTCAGAACTAGCGTGCTTCATATGATCTCCACGTCACCAGAGTCAGTCTTATTTGGAGAAAGATTCTCATTGGAAAGCAAGAACATTCCTTCAATCTTTACAAAGATTTGGCAATACACAGAATTAAAAAAAAATAAAATCATAGTTACAACAGATCCAGGTTCATTTCATTTAAAGGAAACTCAACTGACAGGAGTGTAAAAGTTATAATTCACAGTTGTGCATTTAAGATATTAGTGTTGAAAACCTCACTTCAAAGAACTCTTGTGCAAAATTGTATTGACAGTAGAAACCATGGCTAGATGCCCTCCCGGCCTCCCCAGGCCAACAGGCCATTGTCCATCCCTCTGCCTGCACACACAAGCAGGTGGACGAGGGGAACAAAGGCGGCAGTAGGAGTTGACAGAAGATGCAGTATCCTTTCTACAAGTCAAAGCCTTGCCAAGGTTCGAGGTCAAGTCCAACGATTAGCAAAGCCACCAGCTGATGCCCCGCACTGCAGCGATGACCAGCAGCCCTGCCAGGCATCCTTATGGCACTGCAGCATGGCATCCGGCACCTGAGCCCACCTGAACGCAGGCAGGCAGCCAGTGAGGCAGAGAAAGCAGACCCGCTCTGGCAGAGCACCCTCTGCAAGAGCACAGGCTCAGATGACACTGCGGTTGGGAAAGCCAAGTCCTGGCACCAGCGAATGCCAACTGGAGGCTCAGAAGTGATCCCGAGCTGGATGCTGGGCTCCTTTGCTTGTGATGGTTCCCACCATGAGGGCTGGGAACCCCTTTGCATCTGTTAAACAGTAAAACTGTAAATACCCTGAGAACAGGGAGACTGTATTGTTTTCCTCTCTGGGGAGAGGATCATGCTTTGTTCTTCAAGCTAATTAGCAGTAGCAGCTCCTAACCCCTTTGGGTCAGGTACATATTTTCCATATGAAACATATCTACGATCAGCTATTTTTTATGGAAATCATTTTGCTTTCCATTATTGGATCCGTACAAATGATGAAAAACAGTCATGCAAAAAATTGTCTGCAAATTTTGGGAGAGTGCAGCATGAGCAGAAGCAGGAGGTATTTTGCTTTGGGATCACATGGCTTTGGTTGGAAAAACTGGCTTTTTTTTTTTTTTGGCTTTTTTTTTTTTTTTTGGCTTTTTTTTCCCCCTGTTGTTTTGAATGACAGTGAAACAAAACCATAACGTGCTATAAGAAGCAGCAGTCAGATCCAGCAAGCAACCTCATCCCAGAGAGGGAGCTGCCTTGACTTGAGCTTTCCCTCCTTTGGCAGGTTTGACAAAGCAGATACTGCATCTTAAATTCACCACCGAGTCAAACACTTTCCACAAACTTGGACATTCAGCAACTCTAGATGAAAGCTAGAGAGGTAGGTCCCTTGCCAAAGACAAACTCTGCCACGCCTCAACAGTTTGCTTCATGAGAAAGGTGCAATATTGGTAGCTCTCTGGGCACGAGCAGGGCTTATGTCAGACCATGCTGACGCCAGGCTGCCTGTTCTCAGTGGTGGCAGGCTGGTGCGTATCAGAGCGAGGACGTAGGCTAAGGAAACACTCTTAGATGGGACCCAAAGAAAGTCAATTAAAAGCTAAACATGAGAGTAAGGGTTTTGGAGACCCCCACCTCCTCCTCGCTGAGTGCACCAGTTAGATGTTGTGCAATTTCTCTGTCTCCTTGTGGGGACCTCATTCTCAGGGATGTCTCCAGGGAAGACGAGCATCGTTCCCGCTGGGAAGCACAACCAAATTAAGGCTGCTTTCTGAAGCCAAAAGAGAAGGAGAGACGCAAGCAGACCAAATTGGCTCTGACACCACACACTCTGGTTTCCTGTGAGGAGATCCTGCAGCAAAATATTGCACCTTTCCAGCCACCCTTGCAGAGATGGATCACAGAAACTTGCGGCAAGTGTCTTCCCCAGGCAGAAAGCAGGAGAGACAGGGCAGGCATGCAGACACGGAGAGCTCTGGCAGTCACATTGGAGCTATCCAAGTGTAAAGAAAGGAAAGGAAAGGAAAGGAAATGCTACATAGCCAGAGGCCACAGGAGGGTCTCAAAACAGACAAACCACAATGCCTGATCTATTAATCACCTCAGATACCGAGGGAAATGTTCACATTTACTTTGAGACAGCACTGGAAAGGGAGAAGATGAAGGGGCAATTGGAATTTCTTTTTCCATTTGAGGACCTAAACTCCATCTGTGGAAGTTGGGAATGTGTGATGCAGAACTTCCACAGTGTGCATCTTGCTTGCATTCAGTCTGCATCCAGTCTTTTGGAGTGGAGGAACTGGTTTCTGCTGTCTGACTCAGGGTGCCCTGCACTAGCAGCACCTGGGTGGGAAACTGCTCTGCTACCATGGTAATCCCTAAACTGGCTGTTAAAGGGAGAAGAGAGAAGGAAATGCACTGAATCTGCTCCAAGGAAGGAATGTGGCTACAAAGGGCCCGGAAAAGAACCTTGCTGAATCCCTGAAGTGCAATACACTCGCATCTGGAAAGTTTTATCAGTTCTTGGAGAGAAAAGGATGGTCCTGACTCCTCAGCAGAGCCCATCCTTGCACTGGCAAAGGTTGACTGTCACCTGGAGGGGGTACTTTGGGCATAACCATAGCAGCATTTTTTGGTGTTAATACTAGAGATGGAAATGGAGGTGGGAACTGATGTTCTCAGTTGCTTAGCAAAGCCTTAACATCTGCTCTGACCAAGGTAATGGTGTGCAGATCACTACAGCACAGGAAGGGTTAAAAGTTTGTAATTTTGGGGTGTGCACATTACTTTACCATGCAATTGTCAGGAACATCAATCAGAAACCTCCCAGATATTTGACTATGGAAAAAATTACACCTGGTTTTCATTTCGCAAGGCTGCAGTTTTGGTAACTCCTTCCCCCCCTCACCTTCAATATACACAAAGTTACTGGAGGTTACAAAACTGTAAGTGTAACAATGCTTTTGCCTGTTGTACAAAGAAACCTTCTGAAATTTGAGAGATCATTAAGTATCAAAGTTACCATTCCTTCCCTGAAACATAACTGGAAGAATGCAGTCATACTCATCCCTCGGCCCTCCAGGTGACTGAAACAAGAGGTTCCTTGAAGCTCACTCATTCTTGGGACACAAATAACATACAAGTACCAGTTATTAACTTCTTCAACAGGGATGAAAATGACAAGAAAAAGGTAAAAAGAGACCTAAGGACACTGGAGCTAATTCACAAAACCATGACAGAGCCCATTTGAGGTTCAGGAGGGACAGAAACAATTTAAAACTCTGCAAAATACTTTTTAAAAACATGATCTCTCTTGAAAAAATAACTGGAGGAGCCTTTAAACTTCTCCATATGTGTTTGAGGAGGAAAAACCCAACAAGGATCAAAAAATACAGATAAAAAATAAACACGATTCTACTTTGCAAGAAGTACTTTCACTGTTCTCAAGGGTGGCTCACCGTTCCCAAAGAACACTTGGGGCTTTAGTCTCTCTTGCTCTTTGCTCCTTTCTTCCTGTTTCTTCCTCTTCTGCTCCCAGAACGGACGCAAAAGTCTTTGGTCTCAGAACACTGGATGCAGCACAGTGTTGCAAGCACGTACTAACGGTGTTCACACTCAGGGAGGAGGCAGGAAGGAGCGAGGGCTGGTCCTGCTGAGGAGGTGGGATGAGTGGGTCGTGGGGAGTCAGCTCCTAGATGGCTCCTTCACTGTGCATACTGTGGTTGGGCTTGCTGTGAGTCACACAGTTCTGCTCATTCAGCAAGTTTGCTGTCTCGTCGGGCAAACCGTCATGCAGCTCCGTCAGAGTCAGTTCGATTTTAGTGTTTTCACTGTCCGAGGACTGAGGTGTTTTGTCCATCCGGGATGCCATCAGGGCATTTTGGTACTGCTGTCTTGAGATCTGCTCCAAGAACAGAAGGAAGGAACAAAAAACAGACACTTTTGAGTCTCCCATAGGACATGCTGTGAAAATGAAATGCCCTCCCTTTCCAGATGACCGCAGTCCAATCCCCGTTTACCTGTTTCTATAAACCATCCCTGCGCTTTGTGAGCCTTAGAGCATCCCAACTCGAAACCACAACATGGTGACACTTCCAGACAGGGTGGAAGCATGAAGCTGTGCAATCACCATGCTGTTCAAAGGCAGGGATTTACTCCAAAGCAGAGCTTTTTAAATCAGCTTTCTGTTTCTTTCTAACCATGCACATTTTTCAAGCCAAACTCAGAGTTCGGTGAAGTCTGTGCCAACTTCATCGAGCTCCTGGTGAGGTTCTAAGAGTCCCTGTAGAGCCAGAGTGTACAAGCATTACTGCTATTGTCTAGGCCAGCAAATACAGCAAGAGCTACAGCTTTATTCTGACATATAAGGTCTTTCGATTCTAGAAAAGCCTGGGTTCTCCACAGAGATGAGTCCAAATTAGCAGCCCATGAAGTCTTTCATTGTTCTTTGTAAGACTCAGCACAACAGTCATGACAGGAGCTGGCCTAGAGCAGAGAGTGTTACTGCTCATGATGCTTCAGAGGCAAGGAAGCCTGTAACTCCACATATCTGCATATGGTGGTGGAGGGGAGAATTCCTCCTGGAGCCACAAGCAACAAGCCCATAAACTCGCTGAGTCAGCCTCAGCCAGGACAGGCAGCAGGATGCACGTGCACTGGCAGCCTCATGTGCTACAATAGCCATGAGTTATCTCGGCAGGCAGACTGGGAGAAGAGGTTAAACTTTTAGAAGAGGTCAGACTTTTAGAAAACCATAAATTTCAGTAGCAATGCAAAAGAGGTACTGGAAATGGAGAGAGTCAGACGGACCCGGTCACAGCTCCCAAAGTCAAAACCCAAATGTGCACGAGCAGGTTACAACCCTTGTTTACAAGGCATTAATTGAGTAAATGTCCATGTGGCACAGTGAAAACACTCAGGTCGAGTACTCTGTCCTGTGTGTAAAGCAGAGTGATACAAAAAGAACTGAGTAAGTCTAACTGCAGAGACACCAAATCGTTTAGAATTCATTAGTGAGACACAGCAAGAGCTGGAAGGACTCCACATAAATCAGCATAAGATGAGCAGCTGCTCTGTACAGTAGATCAGCCATTGAAACCTGTAGTGAGGACCACCTGCCCAGTGATATTTACTGGTCTAAAGCTGGAGGGCTGGAGCCATCAACCAGTACACTTGCATCTGTCAAGTTCTGACTGCAAGAGTGTACTCTGCTTTTGAAATCTGGCTACAGAATACTCGATTTAGAATAATCAATTTAGTACTCCATGCCACATTCTTAATATTGAATTAAATTTGACAGAAGTTGAGCTCACGGATCACTTGAGCCACACACAAAGAAACTGTCGCGGTGCACTTAATTCAAGAAAAGCATCAAGGTCAACTTCTGGCCATGGGATGTCAGCTTCCCTGGCAGCATTGGCTGTTCCTCAGCCCAGTTGTATTTCCTATCCCACAGGACTCACACACATGTCAACGTGGGATGCACCATGCTGGGGAATAAAGCTGTATTCATGCAGCAACTCACTGGTAGTATGAGACAAGAGCCTAACACATAAAGTTAAGATAAAGAGAAATGTTCAAGACTTCTCCAAGCAGAAGAAGGATGACAAGTCAGAAAGTAAGATCGAGAACCCCAAACTGAAACCAACATCAAAAGTGAATAAAAAATTCAACCAACAGGAAACACCCCATCCTTTAGAAAAGGACACTGCCTGATAATGAAGGGTCTTCATTTTGCATGGTTCCAAAGGCTTCACGAGGGTGTGTCTTTCATGATTAAAAAGCAGAGAGAGGTTATTTTCTATAATCTTTCCTTGAGGTACCTGAAATCCAGAAACTTGTCTGGCCAACCTACTTACAAGCCTGGACAAGAGGAACAGTGAAGAGAAATCAATGGACAGTAGATATTGGGAAGAAATTATTTGAAGTTCTTTTTAAGCAGCTGCTTTCATAATCCCATTTACTCACAGAGCAATCTAAAGGGGCCTCCCTTTCCCAGGTTCTCCATCCTATCAGTCAAGCCCAGCTTTCCAGCAGGGCCTTTTTAGCTTTTTTCCTACCTTGACAAACTGAATGTCTGTGAGTGCTTTCACTGAGTAGTCTGGAACATACACTTGCAGGAACGATGCGTTCAGCTGGTTGTTGCTGCTCCCTAACGTCGGCGTGACTGCATCGATGCGATCGCTTCGGTTTAAAGAGTCTGAGTGATTCAAGCCGCAGGGACGAGGTGGGGACTTGTTTTCAGCTGAGAAATGGTCAAGAGTGAGAGATTTCTTAAATCAAGTAGAAAACATTTGAAGTAACCAGCTTCAAAAGGACGTAATAAATCACAATGTAGTGCTAAAGAACTGAAAATGCTTCATCCACTCATAGCTAGATATGTAGCTAAACGACCAAATTACCCTGGAAACCAGCACATTTAGAGTGCAGAGCTAGTGGCCACCATCCATCAAACTTGGTTTTCCTTATGCTGCAATGGATGTGCCCTGCACACAGCTGGGCACAGAGCTTCAGCGGATGAGTGATAATCACCAGAGCAAGGTAACTTCCCAAGGGTCCCTTACAGGAGCTCCTGATGGTCAGGACACAATAATCTTGCAGGGTTTTTTTTTCCTGATGATTTACAATCATAACTTCATAGCAGACCTTTCATCCACAATCAGTCCCAGCTAAGCCTTGCTCACTTTTATTCCACCCAGTAACTACATTTGTTTTGTTTCCCAAGCTAAAGCAGACATTTTCAAAATCAGTGTGATAGAATCTTGAGAGGATGAGAGTGCACTCCACATGATGGTTACTTCATTTCCTCTAGTATCTCCCAGTGCTTGAAGGAGCAATAGCTCAGTGAAGGAAAGCAAAGTCACAGACATCACAGAATCACAGCAGGTTAGGAGTTGGAAGGGATCTTGAAAGATCATCTAATCCAACCCACTGCCAGAGCAGGATCACCTAGAGTAGGTCATACAGGAAAGCATCCAGGGGTGTGTCAAATGTCTCCAGAGAAGGAGACTCCACAACCTCCCTGGGCAGCCTGTTCCAGTGCTGTCTCACCCTCACAGGTTGATGTGGCAGATACCAGCCATCAAAAGAGGGAAAACAGTCAATGCCTTTAAGGACTGCAGGGATTCCCTTGAAAAGCTTGCAGCTGTGCCCTGTGAGTGTGATGAGCCACAGTTTATCTCAAGTAAACATGCTTTCGGGAAGCCACGGACACGTTGCATCCCTGATTTCCACTCACACGGTGATCCAAAAGAAATCTAGAAATGCATGCTAGGAGTGGTCCCAAGCCCTTCTGCAGATGGGTTTCTCACTGGGTGCACATAACAATGCAGAACTGGTGAGTTTTTGGATCTTAGTGCAGTTCAATTTCACTCAGCCAGCCCAAACTGAAATTTGGTGTAAACTATGCCACTCACTACATGACAACCACTCTCAGACAAAAGATTATTTTCATTTCATATTAAGATCCAAAAGCCTCTTTCAGTAAATCAGCAGCAACACGCTTGCAAGCTTTAAATTTTCAAAAAAATATTTTTCTATACATAAACATTTTTTTTAACAATAACCAAACCTCCTCCCAAAAACCTCTCTAAATTTGAACCCTACCTCTGTTACTCAATCGCTATAAACAACCTCTTCTTGCCCAAATAGCACAGCCTGTTCTACACCTCTGCAGCTAGCCTTTCCTAAACCAAATGCTTTAGATGCTTCTAGAAGCATGGCAAATTTTCCCTGTTATTACTCCCCTTAAATCTCTCTGATGTCTTTCCCTCAGCTTTACAAAAGGGAACAGAATAATACAGGTTCTGACGACCTGGCAATTTTTCTGCCATTTCTGCACCATGGAATTAGTTCAGGTCCCTATAGCAACACCAAATACAGGCTTAGGGGGAAGCAATTTGAGCCCTGCAAGGTTCCCCTCCACAGTGATTTGCCATCTTGAAAGCCACAGCGGGCTTCAATGACTGCTGCCAGGAGCCAAATCTCTATCTGCAGACAGGGCTTGATGCTGTAATTCTCGCTGCAGAACAGCTGTAAAGGCTGAGTTAATTTGCCAATCTTTCCTACCTGCATAGCACAAAATATGACTTTGTGTGACAAAACCAGCATCACTGAAGATAGAGATTTCCATCTGGAACAGCTTTACACTAGTGTGACTTGTATCTGCCCTTTCTTTTCACCAGGGGTCTTATGGTGAAATTATAATAAAAACTAAAGGA
>VWYK01070375.1:0-13045 GCA_013399775.1 Semnornis frantzii | reverse complement strand
TCCTCAGGGCTGCTCTCAGCCAACTTTATGAGAGGCATGAGAGAGGTGTCCCTGCCTCTGGCAAGGGTTTGGAACTAGATGATCTTTGAGGTCCCTTCCAACCTTCCCATTCTATGATTCTATGAATCTCACTCCTGAGCAGCACAGCCCCAGCTTTCTTTAGCAGCCTTGTCCAGCAGAGCCAGAGCAGACCTCCAAAAAGCCACAAACATTTCAGCTGGTAGGTTCTGTTTTGATCAGAAGTAACCTTGCCTTTATCCTCACTTCATTTCAATCCATAGACCAGATTTAAGGAGCCTAGGCACACTTTAAATGCAAAGATGATGTTGGTTTTCTGTCTCCTAAAGGAAAAAAAAAAAGCCTGATAAGGAAGGGGAAAAAAAAAGATCAGTTTTTATCATGAGGCAACTAAGTTAAATTAACAATATTTCAGGATGACTGCACATGGATTCTCAGACTGTCAGCTACACAACTTCCATTCCCTTTACAGTCTTAGGCTGCACCTTGGGATCTGCTGATTGTTTTGCTCTCCTAAACATTACTTTGGAAACCTTGCTTCTTTTTGTCTTAAGTTTACATGGAAAAAAATAATCATCCCATAAATGCTTGTCAGCGTGGTCAGCATTTCTAATAAAATCAGAAGGTGCTTTGTGTGGTACAGTGATTGCTTTAAGACCTAAACTTCCCTCTCCTAGTAATGAATTCATTCAGCAACAGGATTTTATAGTTCTCCTGGAAGCTCTGTGTCCTGCAGAAGACAGAGATGCCTACATACATGCTTTGTGCTGCTTCACTGCATCTCCAGCTACTCTGAGCTACAGCTCAGGAGTGTGTTTTAATTTAGAACTATGAGTAATATGGACCTCAGTCATCATATCTGCCTTTTATTTTCTTTTTTTTTTAGAATCATGTATGGTGCCTCTAGGAGCTGACACAGAAGAAAGAAAATGAACTTGAACAAAGATGGTCCCATCTATGCAATAAAAGTTTGAAGACACTCATTTCTTCCTACATTAGTGACAAAGGGATAGAAGGAAAGACCTGCCAGCAACCAGCAACACAGGGCTGGGGGAAAGAGTCCAATTTGAATCCTCAAGGGCAATTTATCTAGACAAATTAACCAGATAAACATCCCAATTTAGATTCTAACAGCACAAAATGGCAACAAGAATGAAGTTTTGAGCTCAAAAGTACCCAAAGCCCATCACCTATTGCTATCTTATGCTTTTTACTTCCAAGATCAGGCTGTGGTTCAATGCAGAACCACAAACTGCTTATCACACTGCTTATAAAAGCAAGTTTTGCCTCATCCTCTGCTTTCCTAACTGGTAACCACATCTGTCATATATAAGCTTTAAAAAACTAAAAGCCCTGTTGGGTTGTTTGCATCAAGGTTTCCAAGCTCATGTAGAACCACAGAAGAGGGTGAGGTGAGGGTGGTGAGACACTGGCACAGGTTGCCCAGGGAGGTTGTGGCTGCTCCCTGCCTGGAGGTGTTCAAGGCCAGGTTGGAGGAGGCCTTGAGTGAGCTGTGCTAGTGGGAGGTGTCCCTGCCTATGGCAGGGGGTTGGAACTGGGTGATCCTTGAGGTCCCTTCCAACCTTACCAGAGCTTGGGTTAGAAGGGACCTCCAAAGGTCATTTAGTCCAATCCCCTCTGCAGTCAGCAGGGACATCCTCCACTAGATCAGGTTGTTCAGAGCCTTGTCAAGCCTGACCTTGAGGTCCCATCCCTGGAGAAGTTCATCTACCTCCCTGAGTAGGATGTTCCAGTGTTTCACCACCCTCATGGTCAAGAACTTGTTCCTAACATCCAATTTCAATCTTCTCTCCTCTAGTTTCAAACCACTGACCCTCATTCTATCCCTAGAGGCTTTTGGAAATAGTCTCTCTGCAGCCTTCTTCTAGGCAGCTTTCAGAGGTGGTGGAAGGCTCCTACTATGTCTTCTCTCCTCCAGGCTGAACAATCCCAGCTCCTTCAGCCTGTCCACAGAGGAGAGGTGCTCCAGCCTCCAGTCATCCTCATGGCCCTCCTCTGGACCTGCTCCAGCATCCTTCCTATGTTGAGGTCTCCAGAGCTGGAGGCAAGACTCCAAGTCAGGTCTTACCAGAGCAGAGTGAAGTGGCAGAATCACCTTTCTCTATCTGCTGGCCACACTTCCATATGCTACAATTCCTTTTGATTTGCCTAATTCTCCTGGTTTGGGAATGTTTTGTAGCATGGCAATGCCCCCCACCAAATAAATTTGAACTGTGGGGTAAAAGCAAAGTTCCAAGTTAGGTATTGTGCATTACTTCTGAGAGAAGAGATTTATTACTCTGCTCCTGTTAGAACAGCAGAGAGTCAGTGCCTTTCAAATGCACTTAACAGGATGATGGACATATCTCACAGTGGCCAGGGAAGAAATGAGCAGCAGCAGCCCACAGGCAAGAGACTGCTAAAGGCAGGACGAGTATGTGCTTGACTGGAGATCAATATGTGCTGCAAATCTGGTGACAGCACAATGGATTTCAACAGGAGGAGGGGGGACACACTAAATAATAAATCATTTAGATACTGAAATGATGTGGAGGAAGATCTGAAAACCTGGCAACCATCAGGCTTGAGGGAAAAGGGGGGGAAGCCACTCTCCTGCACTAGAAGTGACAGAATAAAACTTGGTTAGCAGGGATTTTTTTTTTTTTTCCCCTCCCCAAGACATCCTCACTGCCCCAGTTTGGGGCCACAAGCATACCCAGGACTGGAGGACAGAAATGACTCTTAGCCCTTTCCAGGAGTAAGGGTGAGGATACTGCACCACTGATTGGAAGTTTAAAGAGAAATTCTGTTTACAAGAGTATATATACACTAAAAGGCAATCAGGTAGAATAAGCACTAAAAACCCCTATGAAGCCCTTCTAGAATCCTCCAACCCTACCACCCTTGATCAGCCTGAGAGTAGGCTGAAACCTCCCTCCCCAGCTGGGGCCTCAGTGGCTCAATTCCCTGCCAGCCAACTCTGAGCAGTGGGGAGGAGAAGTGAAGAAAGGCAGGGAAGAGAAGGGGGAGAGCTCAGTCAGGCACTGCCTTTTAAGCTGTGATGCCAGAATACAGCACAGAATAACAACCTTACAATACCCTGGGACCAGCAGGTCCATCCCCCTGGCATGTGCCTCTGTCCCTATGGTTTTGTTTAAGGGGGTTGCCCCAAGCTACCACACACAGCCTACCTGCACCACAGCCCTGAGAACTTCTAAGTGCTTAGAGCCTCTCAAAAGAGCAATTTCAAAAGGAAAAGTGGAATTCTGTGTCCCAGGTTGGGAACCATAGGGTTAAAAATCTCCTAGGGACTAGAAATTGTTATTCAATCCTGTAATTCTGCTATCACTTTCTAAACTCACATCGAGGTCAGCTCATCCTCCTTTCCTCCTCCAGCCTTGTGTCTGGCTGGAGCTGCTTTCATTGGGACAAACATGCAAGGAGCAGACCTGGTTTAGGACCTCCAGAGGCTTGTGTTTAGGTCTATGGATGGCAGAAGCAATGAGAGGGGCAGGACTGGAACTCTGGGGATTATAGATTTAGTTTTGGGTAGGGGAAAAAATCAAAGAGAATCACTATGGACATTGAATCTGCTTTGTAATTCCTGTTTGTATCTCTCTCTCTCCAAATTCACTTCTGTTTTCTCTCCAGTTCATTTGAGACCTTCATTTCTATTGGCTCTTTTTAAAAACCAAGACAGAATCAGAGAGTTCAGGGTTGGAAGGGACCTCAAAAGGTCATCCAGTCCAATCACCCTGCCAGAGCAGGATCACCTACACCAACACACCCAGGTGGGTTTTGAATATCTCCAGAGGAGGAGACTCCACAACCTCTCTGGGCAGCCTGTTCCAGGGCTCTGTCACCCTCACAGGGAAAAAAGTTTTTCCTTATGTTTATATGGAGCCTCCTATGCTTGCACTTGATGCCCCTTGTCCCATCACTGGCCACCAGGATAACACATTCAGGTCCATCCCCTCTCATACTACTTCAAGATTAGGCTTTCTTTGGAATTTACTCACAGATTGGTGGAAGAGGAGGTATTTAGTTGGGAAGTTTGTGTCACTCCCCCACAAATAGTTACTAAAATTACTTCAGAAAGCCCAACTGTGAAACCAAGGAGAAAGTGCACACAGAAAAATGACACCACTGGGTTTTAGGTCAGCAAAAAAAAAAACACTCTAGGTTTTAAAGTTTCACTCTTGAACAAATTAACATTTTAAAAACTCCATCTTGATGGGAGAAAATGAAGTTTTCCATCCAAGCAAGGTGTGAGTTGCATACATTGCTGTGGTATTTAAGCCTATTTAACACAAACCAATCCATGCCATGAGATTGAACAAGGCTAAGTGACTGGTTCTGCACTTTGGCCACAACCACCCCAAGCAGTGCTACAGGCTGGAGACAGAGTGGCTGGAGAGCAGCCAGGCAGAGAGGGACCTGGGGGGACTGGCCCACAGCAGCTGACCATGAGCCAGCAGTGTACCCAGCTGGCATCCTGGCCTGTATCAGGATAGTGTGGCCAGCAGAACCAGGGCAGTCCTTCTGCCCCTGTACTTGGCACTGGTTAAGCCACAGCTTGAGTGCTGTATGCAGTTCTGGGCCTCTCAATTCAAGAGAGATGTTGAGGTGCTGGGACATGGAACAGAGAAGGGCAGCAAGGCTGGGGAGTGGCCTGAGCACAGCCCTGTGAGGAGAGGCTGAGGGAGCTGGGGGGGTGGAGCCTGCAGAAGAGGAGGCTCAGGGCAGACCTCATTGCTCTCTGCAGCTACCTGAAGGGAGGTTGCAGCCAGGTGGGGTTGGGCTCTGCTGCCAGGCACCCAGGGACAGAACAAGAGGACACAGCCTCAAGCTGTGCCAGGGGAGGGCTAGGCTGGATGTTAGGAGGAAGTTGTTGCCAGAGAGAGTGATTGGCATTGGGATGGGCTGCCCAGGGAGGTGGTGGAGTCCCCATGCCTGGCGATGTTTAAAAGGAGGCTGCATGAGGCACTTAGTGCCATAGGTTAGTTCATTAGAAGAGTTAGGTGACAGGTTGTACTGGATGATCTTGGAGGTCTCTTCCAACCTGGCTAATTCTGTGGTTTCCAAGGGACAGTTATGCATTCAAGCATTCTAAAAAGTTTTCTATCCTGAGCACTGGTTCAGTTCAGCACTGCAAGACCATAGAGAGCACAACAAAACTGTCAGCAGTCTGTGTGGAGAGCCATACCTCGACTCCAGAAGCTGGGCAGAGCTGTTAGCCACAGACAATTGAGCTAATTGAGCACGTTTCACTTATCCTGGTACTTAAGAGGCAGAGATTCCAAGTGTGCTGGTGAATAAAAGAACATCTGCCTGATAACATCCATTTGGTGTGCGAGTTACAAGTTTTTGAGAGCAATTACACAGCAT
Organism: Semnornis frantzii; assembly: GCA_013399775.1. Lineage (NCBI taxonomy): Eukaryota > Metazoa > Chordata > Aves > Piciformes > Ramphastidae > Semnornis > Semnornis frantzii. Next base: position 7,639 of record VWYK01070375.1, on the reverse strand, counting down.
TTTTGTTTCAAACCCAAATCAGATGTTTAAACCACTCTGTGATTGCACAATTATCTTGTTTTATGAGGCAACCCAAACATCATTTAACAAGATTTGAGCACCACTGTGTATTTTCAGTTTGTTAACAACAACAAAAAAAAAAAATACAGAAGCCAAGACCCAAAACATGCAGGGGAAGCAATGGGAAAGGCATTTTACAAGGCAGTGGTGAGGACAATCTTGTTGGGGCCATTCCAGTACCCATCTTAACAGGGAACAGAGATGCTCCCAACCCTCCTGTTTCCTTAATAAATTTGAAGTGGCTGCAGATGAAGAAGAGGTGCAAAGAGCAGCCAAGGCAGCTCATTCCTACCAGTCTGGAGAGGAAAAGGCTTCAAGGTGACCTTATTGTGGCCTTTCAGCATCTTAAGGAAGCCTACAAGAAAGCTGGGGAGAGACTGTTTAGGCTGTCAGGTAGTGATAGGACTGGGGTGAATGGAACCAAGCTAGAAATGAGTAGATTCAGCCTGGATATTAGAAAGAAGCTCTTCACCATCAGAGTGGCGAGAGCCTGGAATGGGTTGCCCAGGGAGGTGGTGGAAGCCTCATCTCTGGAGGTGTTTAAGGCCAGGCTGGATGAGACTCTACACAGCCTGATCTAGTGTGAGCTGTTCCTGCTCATGGCAGGGGAGTTGGAGCTGGATGATCCCTGTGGTGCCTTCCAACCCTGACTGATTCTGGGATTCTATGAAATGGGCTGCAGAAGCAGCTGTTCACTGAGAGCAAATGCCTGGGAAGAGGAGTATCTTACATTTTGGAAGAGTTTTTCAGGTACCTTTAAGGAGAAGCATCCTAAAAATGCAGCCTACTTGATTTTGACTGATTCTAGAATTCTACCAGCTTCCCCACAACTCTCATCTGTTGAGCCAACAGTGAGGGGGCAGAAGAGCCCTTTCCCCACAGCACAGCAGGAGAAGCAGGAGAAGCTGGTGCAGTGAAAGCTCTCCTTGATCTCTGGTCCAGACTGGGCTTGTCATCTGCAAACCTGGTCAAGCTATGGCAGTGAATTCTAACACACTCAGAAGATTCAAGAAGCAAAATTATCAGCCCTTTATTTGGGTACCCAGACATTCCAGAACCTGCTACAGCAATGAGCTGAGAGTAGGACCTAAGCAGGGCTGGGTCCCTCTGTTACTTTGTGAGCTGCAATAGAGCCCAGAGTTTTCTTATCTGGACTTAATCCAAGTGTAAAATTGGGAAGGAGAATAAGCCAGATGCTGCCTTGGAGAGAATAGAGGCTGAGTAGACATAAACATAATTCTGTTACTCAGGAATTAATTCTCACCAAAACATATTTCTGCCACACTGAAATTGTAATATTCAGCTTCCAAATCCACAAACCCTCATTCCAAGAGTATTCAGTACAAATTACAGCCTTAAAAAAAGCTTTGATTTATCATGTCTCATTTCTATAACCTCCTTCTACAGTCTAAAGCTAATTTAGTGTTTTCTAACAGAAGATTTCCAACATGACTGTACTGAATTAAGCAATAAAACTGAAAAGTCAAGGCCAACTCTCATAGAGTCATAGAATGGTAGGGTTGGAAGGGACCTCAAGGATCATCCAGTCCCAACCCCCTGCCATAGGCAGGGACACCTCCCACTAGCACAGCTCACTCAAGGCCTCCTCCAACCTGGCCTTGAACACCTCCAGGGAGGGAGCAGCCACAACCTCCCTGGGCAACCTGTGCCAGTGTCTCACCACCCTCACTGCAAACAACTTCCTCCTAACATCCACTTTCAATCTCCCCTCTGACACTTCAAACCCATTCCCCTTGTCCTGTCATTCCCAGACCTTGTCAATAGTCCCTCCCCAGCCTTCCTGTAGCCCCCTTCAGATCCTGGAAGGCTACTCTAAGGTCTCCTGGAAGCCTTCTCTTCTGCAGGCTGCAGAGCCCCAACTCTCTCAGCCTGTCCTCATAGGAGAGCTGCTGCAGCCCTCTCAGCATCTTTATGGCCTCCTCTGCACTGGCTCCAACACTTCCATGGCCTTCCTGTGCTGGGGGCTCCAGAACTGCACTCAGGACTGCAGCTGGGGTCTGAGGAGAGCAGAGCAAAGGGGCAGAATCCCCTCCCTTGTCCTGCTGCCCACACTGCTCTTGCTGCAGCCCAGCACACAGTTGCTGTCTGGGCTGCACTCACACTGCAGCCTCATCTTGAGCTTTTCATCACCCCAGGTGATCATCTCCTAAAGCAGTATTGCTGAGCAGGGCACAAGCAGCAAAAGTCTAAACACTTGCTTGCATCTCCCAGTTTTGACTGCAGGAGCAAAAAAAACCCCATGCAAGAGGAAGCAGTTGTGGTCTTCACTTGCAGAATGATGTGGGCTCCAGATGGTCATCTTTTAAGGTGAACCTTATCACATCCTTCTATCCTTTAGCCAGGTATTTTAAAACCAGGTTTATCCTTCAGAGGTCATGAAACACATCATCTCTGCTACAAAGCTTGATTCTCAGCAACCAGCTCTGCTCAGAGCAGGGTTTAATTTTCCATCCTCACCAGTATCTATTCTTTGTTCTCTTGACTCCCAAAGCCTGGCAAACCAGAACCTTGAAACACTGCACCAAACCAGGCATGGTACAAGAGCAGGAGCAGCCAGAAGCAATGGCTAGCAGGCCAGATTGAACAGTGCACTGCAAAAACCTTGGCAAAGTAGAAGGATCACCACTAAATCTGGCTCCAGTCTGCCTAATGACTTGACAGCACATGGTAGGAGACAAGCAGAGATGGTGCCTGAAAAACATGGCAGGAATTGAGGACTGCAGACATAAGGCATTTGGAGAACAATGCCAACCCCAAAGATAATTTTAACTGGAAAGAGTTGCTTACTAATTTGCCTGTCACTAATCAACCTAGTGAAGAGCCATCACTCTGTTCAGTCTTATATAGTAAGGGGTGTGTGGGAGGGGAATCTTTAATAGAAGCAAAATGAAAACTTAATCAGTCCTCCACATTTAGGAGAGTCCAAGGAAGACAGGAGTCAGTGAAGCACACACTGCTTTTGCTTTACAACCAACTCCATTTGCCATCTAGTCTCTTCTCTACAAAGGGTTAAAAGACTTGTGCCAGGGGAAACAATCCTGCCTTAGAGCTCTGGATGACCTTTCAGTCATTTGGTCTGTCCCTGTCCTAACTTCACACCCTCCTTTTCTGAACTTTCTGCAGAAGCTCTACCACTCTACATAATTTGCAAACTCCCTTCCCCCCAAGTCATCTTCTGTTATTTACCTTTTCTCTCTCCTCACTGACTTTACAGAAGTGGCTTTGTGACTAAACAGTTTTGGTAAGCCTTGCAATCAACAGGATTAAACACTGTGTGTTGGGTGAACTACAGACAGAATCCATTTGTCAGATCCCCAGTGCCCTGACTTTAATCAGGGGTAATAAAGCCAGCACTGCTGCTAATCCAATCAGCAAGTCCAAGGAAAAAATGAATTTGTCAATGATGCAGCTTGAAAACTGCCCTTTGAGCAAAGCAAAATGCAACAGAAATCTCTCCCTTCTTCTCCCTCCCTCCAGAGGTCCCTAATGAACAAAAGCAGGGAGGAAGCAGAAGAGTTGCATATCAAAGCCCAGCTGTCCCTTGAAATCCAATTTTAATTATTAATGTGTGATGTGCTGAGCAAAGGCAACATGGTTTAGCTCCTGCAAGCTTACATTGCAAAATGGGATGCTGCAAAGCTACAGCACTCAAAAATCAAGTAGGCTGCATTGTCAGGGTGATTCTCCTCAGTAAAGGTAGCTGAAGTTTTCTACTCTTTCCTGGAAAACTCTTCCAAGATGTAAGATATTCCTCTTTCCAGGCAATTGCTCTCAGTGAACAGCTGCTTCTGTAGCCCATTTCATACAATCAGTCAGGGTTGGAAGGGACCACAAGGAGCATCCAGTTCCAACTCCCTTGCCCAGGGACACCTCACACTAGATCAGGCTGCCCACAGCCTCATCCAGCCTGGCCTTAAACACCTCCAGGGATGAGGCTTGCACCACCTCCCTGGGCAACCCCTGCCAGGGTCTCACCACCCTCATGGTGAAGAACTTCTTCCTAACCTCCAGACTGAATCTCCCCATTTCCAGCTTTGTTCCATGCCCCCCAGTCCTGTCACTGCCTGACAGCCTAAACAGTCCCTCCTCAGCTTTCTTGTAGGTCCCCTTCAGATACTGAAAGGCCACAAGAAGGTTGCCTCAGAGCCTTCTCTCCAGACCCAACAGTCCCAACTCCCTCAATTTGCACAAGGGTAAGGCACAGCTCAGGGCACTGAAAACCACAGAAGGGTTGGAAGGTTGTGATGATTAATGGACACTTGCTGACTCTGCTGGGGTGGACTGGTGCCAAGAGCTCCTCCATCTCTCCTTTGGTGGCTGTGCATGGCAGCACTTTGAAGCAAAGCAACAACTAAGGAGTGTCAATATAACAACTTCAGCTCCCCTAGGCTTTGAGTGCCCTGTGCTAGTGGGAGGTGTCCCTGCCTATGGCAGGGGCTTGGAACTGGATGATCCTTGAGGTCCCTTCCAACCCTACTATTCTATGATTCCCCTATACTGTCCTAGGCACTGTCACTGCTTTAGGAAGAGCTAAGATAAATATTTTCCTTGCTATTGACACATTTGCTGCAGTCATTTGTCACAGGGAAATAAGCTTGTTGAAGATTGCAGCAATTACCTCATGGTGGGGACAGACTCCCAAATTTTCTTTCAAACTGGGAGTTTCACTGGCAGCAATTTCACACTGAGAAATCTCCCTCTCTTCTTAATGGGAGGACATAAGCTTCACAGCCCTATCTTAATGAGGATGGGGACTAAAACAAATACTCCAGAAGTCAAACCTGTGGCATGTGCAGAACAAACCTCAGCAGTGAACGAGCATTGGGGACCTCACCTACCTCAGCCCCTGTGCTCCTTACCCTTGACTATTGAAATGTGAACTGTAAAAGAACATTACTGGAGCTCTTGCATGGTTACTGTAGCTTTTGCATGGTCAGAAAGAAAATCTGGTTCATCACAGAATCACAGAAATGTGCAGGCTGGCAAAGCCCCTCAGCCCCTCACCAAGTACCAACCTAGAACCCTACTCTACAAGATTCACCTTAAACCATAGCCCTAAACACCACATCCAAACCACCCTTAAACACACCCAGGGTGAGTGACTCCACCACTTCCCTGGGCAGCTCAGTCCCTGACCACTCTCTCCACGAAAAATTTTTTTCCTAACGTCCAATCTAAACTTCCTCAGCCTCAGNTGGCCTTGAACACCTCCAGGCAGGGAGCAGCCACAACCTCCCTGGGCAACCTGTGCCAGTGTCTCACCACCCTCACTGCAAACAACTTCCTCCTAACATCCAGTTTCAGTCTCCCCTCTGCCAGTTTGAACCCATTGCCCCTTGTCCTGTCATTCCCAGACCTTGTCAATAGTCCCTCCCCAGCCTTCCTGTAGCCCCCTTCAGATTCTGAAAGGTCACTCCAAGGTCTCCTGGAAGCCTTCTCTTCTGCAGGCTGCAGAGCCCCAACTCTCTCAGCCTGTCCTCACAGCAGAGCTGCTGCAGCCCTCTCAGCATCTTTGTGGCCTCCTCTGGACCCACTCCAACACTTCCATGTCCTTCCTGTGCTGGGGGCTCCAGAAGTGCACACAGGACTCCAGACACTTCAGGACATGGTTTCATGGCCATGGTGGTCAACAGTTGGACTCATTCTTAGAGGTCTTTTCCAACCAAAACAACTCTGATTCTATGAATGTGTAACAACCCTTCAGAAGTAATATGCAAAGAAGCCTGGGCACATTCCAGACACTTGAATATACTTGCAGGGACATCTGTCACTGTATTATTGAGTTTGCTTTCCTTCTCCATCAGACATCACATCTCCAAGCTTTTAATAACATGAAATGGATCCTTTCAGCCTCACCATCTACCTCTTTGTGAAGGTCTGGACCCAGCATGGCATCCCAGAAATGCAAATTGCCTTTGTCCCTCCATCAACTTTCAAACCAATAGACTGCAAGAGAATGCAGCTGTGTACAATTCTTTAAAACCTCATTATTTAAGCCTTAATCTCTCCAGAAGAGCACAGACATCAGAAGGAACTGTAAAAACAACACAGGTCAAAAATAATGTAGGTTAGGGGCAAGCCCACACCTCACTACACCCACGTCTCATTAGATGTTCTGAGACCATCACAAGTGCCAGCCTCTGGAACAGGCTTTGAAGAGGTGCAGTAATTGTTCAAAACCCACTAATGACTGCAGAGAAATCAGTCTGCAGCAGTGACAAGATGGCAGCTGTAATGCCTTGACTTTTTTGGTTGGGTTTTGGGCTGGTTTGGGTTTTTTTTTTGTTGTAAGCTATGTTCTCAGCTATATCATTGTTATTTAGCTGGATAGGTTGTTCCAGAAAACTAAGCAGTTGCTATAAAATAACTACTAATACTTTAATTATAGCAATATCATCAGCCTGGAGAAGAGAAGGCTTCCAGGAGACCTTAGAGTAGCCTTCCAGTATCCCAAGGGGCCCTACAGGAAGGCTGGGGAGGGACTGTTGCCAAGGCCTTGCAATGCCAGGACAAGGGGCAATGGGTTTGAAGTGGCAGAGGGGAGATTGAAAGTGGATGTTAGGAGGAAGTTGTTTGCAGTGAGGATGGTGAGACACTGGCACAGGTTGCCCAGGGAGGTTGTGGCTGCTCCCTGCCTGGAGGGGTTCAAGGCCAGGTTGGAGGAGGCCTTGAGTGAGCTGTGCTAGTGGGAGGTGTCCCTGCCTATGGCAGGGGATTGGAATTGGATGATCCTTGAGGTCCCTTCCAACCTTACCCTTCTATGATTCTATGAACCTGTGCTCTCTCAAACTGTTGCCTCCACCTGTTATTGTTAAGTTTAAATCTGAGTAGAACACCTGGGAAAGAAACTGTTCTGTGGTTGTACATTGCTCAGCAAAACAGGGAGCACAATCAGGACTCTATGCACTACCAGAAGAGGAGAAAAGTGTTCAAGTTCTCTCTCAGCTTTCCCCGTGATGCGATGATGGAGGAGCTCCAGCCTAGAGGTTAATGCATTTCCATGATGAGAGAAGCAAAGAATCATAGAATAGTAAGGTTGGAAGGGACCTCAAGGATCATCTAGTTCCAACTCCCTGCCTTAGGCAGGGACACCTCCCACTAGTACAGCTAGTACTGAATGTAGTTATGTAGAAGTACATATGAAGAAGTTCATAAGCACTCCATAAAGCCCACAGGCACTGATGAAAAGCAGAATATACATCAAATATGAAATATTATTAAGGATGGTAACCTCTTACCAGGTAGGCACTGCCTGTTTGAACTGTTTTTTCTCTGTGCTGATGTTGGTTTAATGAAGTAACTTTTGCTAGTTGTTAAAAGAGAAAAAAAATAATCATCACTGTCTCTTCATTCTCCCTTACTTTCAAATCCTGTTGATCACTTAATGGATGCTCTTTTGGTCCTGAGTTGCAGCAGGAAACCCAACAAAGAACCCATGGGTTGATGAAAAATCTCAGATACAAGCTGAATATAATTTTAGGAGTGGTGGTACAAAGCTGAACAACCCAATGCTGTCACACATGACAACCCAACTCAAGTCATAGAATGGTTCAGGTTG